>JADBJO010017342.1:0-10000 GCA_016801955.1 Conus betulinus | reverse complement strand
AAACGCGTCGTGTTTTGTCTTGTAATTATTTGTCCCTGTTAAACTGGCGGATTTACTTTCAATTCCTTAAAAAAAAAACTAATAATGATAATAAGAGCACAACAGTTTGGTCAGTGAGGGTGGTGTAGACAACGCGTTGAGCGAAGCCCTATTCCCACTTCAGGACTAAACTCACACTGAACTCTGCTTCTTTGGACGTCTTCGTGTCAACCAGCCAGGACAGAAAACAGACACCTGCCGTGTTTGTTAAACAGCAAAAGCAACGCACTGTACTCAGTTCAGTCCACGTTGTTTACAGCCTAGCCGACCCCCACAGGGGCCTCGTCAGTGATGTCACATCGCTAAAGTCAATTCCGTTTACGTAAGTGACTACCCCTCCTCTCCCCCCCCCCTCCCCACCCTCCCCTCCCTCCACCACTACCACCACGACACATCGAAAGACGATGATACTGGACGGTGCAGAGCAGGACAGGGGAAGGTAGGGGAAGGGGGGGAGGGGGGTAGAGCGTAAGGTAGAGGAGAAGGTAGGGGAGGGTGGAAGGGTTTTAAAAAATGGGGGAGGCGGCTTCGTTAATTTTGAACCTATAGAACACTCCACAACTGGCTTGAAACAACACGTGTGTCATATCCATACTGCGTCGATGTAATGATTAGGTCTACATGAAAATTGTTGAGCTGAGCAAGCGGGGGTTTACTCATAAGACACCAAGCATAATCTTGCACAACACATCCCAGCAATATGACCATCAGTCATCATAGGACTCAACAGTCAAACAGCCATCAGTCATCAGAGGACTCAACAGTAAACAGCCATCAGTCATTATAGGACCTCAACAGTAAACAGCCATCAGTCATCATAGGACTCATCAGTAAACAGCCATCAGTCATCATAGGACTCAACAGTAAACAGCCATCAGTCATCACAAGACTCAACAGTAAACAGCCATCAGTCATCATAGGACTCAACAGTAAACAGCCATCAGTCATCACAAGACTCAACAGTAAACAGCCATCAGTCATCATAGGACTCAACAGTAAACAGCCATGACATCGAGATTCCCTCCCTTTCTAAGACTTGTTTCTTCAAAACATTTTCTCTTTGTGTATACCAGAAATGACTTCAACGTAAGGATTCTCTCCCTTTACAGACATGTTATCTGGCGCATCCTTCTCTGAGTCTGTACTCAAATTACCTCCCTTGGGGACTCATTGCCTTTTGGTGTCTTTATCAGATTTACCTCGTAATGAAAAATATGCTGAAAGTGAATGTATGTTTGAATTGACACTTCTTGTAAGTGTGACTGAATGCGCGTTAAGAGCAACAGAGAGAGAGAGAGAGAGAGGAGAGAGAGAGAGAAACACACACTCACTTACACCACTCAGAGAGAGAGAGAGAGAGAAGCGTGAGGACAGACAGGCAGACAGACAGACAGACAAGCAAAGGACAAGAGGGAGCGAGAGAGAGAGACAGACAGACGGACTGACGGACGGACATGCTGAGACAGACAGAGAGGAAAAAGAAGGACAGGGACAGACAGGACACATGGAGAAGCAGAAGAGAGGGAGAGAGAGACAGAGAGAGAGAGAGAGGAGCCGGCGGGAGCGAGGAAAAAAGGGCAGAGGACCTAGAGAGAGACAGACAGAGACAGAGAGAGAGAGAGGAGAGAGTTTGGACAGACCGAGAGACAGAGGGGCACAGAGAGAAGAGAGTTGGACAGACAAACAGACAGGGCAGGACAACCAGACAGACAGAGAAATAAAGACAGAAATGACAGTTGATATAACTGACAGAGTTGTTTTTCTTTTTTTTTTTTTTTTTTTTTTTTTGTCAACCTCCTCATGAAGTACGAATCAACCGTTTATCCATAGATACCCACCCCTACCCCCTCCCCCCTCAACAACGTCCCCTCCCATCCCCCCCTTCCCCCAAAAAAAAAAAGCCTTAATAAATCCTTACCGCAAACGGGGGCCAGTAAAGCCGCCTTTACATTGGCAGGAACAATCCTCTGTGTTGAGGGTCACCCAGTCCCAGATTCTCACAGGGTTCGCATGTTGCTGGCGAACACACAAACGAACACCACCGTTTTATAATCCATAGAAAGATCTGTCACTTCTATGTCATAGGAAAATGTCACTGCATCGATTTATTTGGACGAGGATTAAACTCGCGTAAATGTACATTTTAAGGTACACACGGGGTGAAGTACTAAGGTCAGGTTTTTAAGCTTAAATGTTCGCTTCATAAATCAATAAAACACACATACACACACACGCGCGCGCGCGCGCTCGCGCCACACGCACAGAGAGAGGAGAGAGAGAGAGAGAGAGGACGAGAGAGAGAGGAGAGAGAGGAGAGAGGGGAGAGGAGAGAGACGAGAGAGGAGATATAGCCCAATCAGCAAAACCCTAACACACACACACACACACACACAACACACACACACACATCGTGAGCGTACGCTCTCATAGCCAAGGCCTCTCTCTCCATCCCCCTCCTCCCAAAACACAACACACACCACACACACACACACAACACACACACACACACACAGGTGCGCGCGAAACACGCACAGCACACACCATTCTGAAATTGCTGACAGCGGTTATTTTTTTGCGTTTCTTATCCCATAAAAACAGACGGAGCAAGAAGAGAGAAATTAGTGTGTCCGTACATGCGTGCGTGCGTGCGGGTGTGCATGCATGCGTGCGTGCGTACGCGCCGTGCGTGTGTGTGTGTGTGTGTGTGGTGTGTGTATGAGGTGTGCGTGTATGTGCGCACGTGCGGGTGTGTGTGTGTGTGTGTGGGTGTGTGTGTGTGTGGTGGTGTGTGTGTGTGTGTGTTTCTGTGAAAGACAGACAGACAGACAGACAGAGAGTCAGTGATTAAGTGAATATTTGTGTCTGTGTGTAAAACTTACGGCAGCTGTTGAAGCGTGTGTGTGTGCACGTACGTGCGTGCGTCCGTGGATGCTTATGTGTGTGTGTGTGTGTGTGTGTGTGGTGTGTGTGTGTGTGTGTGTGGTGGGGTGTGTGTGTGTGTGTGTGTGTGTGTGTGTGTGTGTGTGTATGTGTGTGTGTGTGTGTGTGATCCGATTTCCTGGCAGCTGGCTTTGATTAGCCCGTTATGACAGGATAAAATTCACTACTGCAGCCCCCCCCCCCCCCCCCCCCCCCCCCATCCCCCCCCCCAAAAAAAAAAAAAAAAGAAAGAAAAAAAACAACACCCGAAGGTACGGATGGGACCGAGAGAAAACACGGTCCTCAACTGCCGAACAAACCAGTTGGGAGCAATCCTGCACCACCCTTGGAAAGTCTGCGCTGGTGTTTACATAAGGTACAGGCATGCACGGGGCATTCCATTAAAATGCTAAGAGACCTAGTTACACCCTGGCAAATGCCATGGTTGTAATGGCCACTGGATATGAAACGACAGAACCTCCACGGGAACGTTCCCATGGGTTGTGTACCAGCCCACATTTCCTGACTGCAGAGCCACCGGCGAATAATGCCACCGTCAAAACAACTGCTGTGTGCATCCCGCAGCCTCTCTCGTTGCTGTTCCGCTGACAGGTGAAGACAGTGCAACTCCAGACACGGCCAGCTGGACAAAGGTCACGACAGCACACACACACACACACACACACACACACACACACACACACACACACAAGGACAGCAGGGGCTCTGGGCGGATGCCGAGGTCGTTGAGGATGTTGATATCTTCCATCTTTCTCTGGTCTACGTCATTCGCTCGCTCCAGCTGCTCTTGAAGGAGGTGAGGACCTTTTGATCAAGACCCCAAGTACATGACTACGACGCCAAAAACAGCACAAACAAAACACAAGTACTTACTTTACATTTGCCGCAGTATATTGGACAGTGGCCGACATTCAGGTTTCACAATATTCCCGTGGCTTGAACGTAGTACAGTAGCTTTTGTCCATAGTGGGGACACATTTCTGGAGACAGAAAGGGTTTTCCAGTTATAAACCGTCGTCGTTGCTTTTACTACGATGAAACTCACCTTTGCATTATTTGTTGGAATCTCAGAAATCTAAACTAATAGACAATCCTCCACTGTAGCTGGAGGTTTTGAAGACTAAACGACAACTACATTACAGTAGAATCGTTGTTTGTTTCATTTTTTCCCAACTTTCGGTTACATAAAGCAAGCTGACAGAAAATCACAAAACATGGTGTTGCATAAAGCCTGCACAGAACAGAGCAAACTAGCTTCCAGAGAGAGCTGACTTCACACACTCTACATCAAACTACATCAACTGGTGCCCAGAGAGAGCTGACTTCACACACTCTACATCAAACCACATCAACTGGTGCCAGAGAGAGGTGGAGGACAGGGCATATTTCTGCAATCAAATAGCTTTCAGCGAAATACACAGGGCATATTCTGCAACAAATCAGCTGGTGTCAGCGAAATACACACAGGCACATATTCTGCAGCAAACAGCATTTCACCGAAACACACAAAGGTATATTCTGCAAAAAACAGCTTTCAACGAAATATACAGGGCATATTCTGCAACAAAAAGCTTTTCAACGAAATACACAGGGTATATTCTGCAACAAACAGCTATCAGTGAAATACACAAGGCATATTCTGCAACAAACAGCTTTCCACGAAATACACTGGGCATAATCTGCAACGAACAGCTTTCAGCGAAATACACAGGCATATTCTGCAACAAACAGCTTTCAGCGAAATACACAGGGCATATTCTACAACAACAGCTTTCAGCTAAATACACAGGGCATATTCGTCTACACCAAACAGCTTTCAGCGAAGTACACAGGGCATATTCTGCAACAAACAGCTTTCAGCGAAAATACACAGGGCATATTCTACAGCCAACAATACAACAATTCTGGAACTGGTTTCCAGGTGTACGAAATCACGTGACACATTTTACAATGAAACATCAAGCTATGTTCAGTGTAAACCCACATGACACATTTTACAACAATGAACATCAAGCTATTTTCAGTGTAAAGTCGCATGTCATGTTCTTCAAGGAACGTCAACTTATTTTCAGAGCAAGCTCACATGCCACATTCTTCAAGGAACGTTGATCTGTTTTCAGAGTAAACTCACATGACACATTTTCTCAATGAACAAACAAGCGGTTTTAAGAGTAATCTCACATGAGACATTCGTCAATGACATCAAGGTTTGTTCAAAATAAACCCACATGACACATTCTTCAATACACATCAAGGTATTTTCAGAGTAATCTCACCATGACACATTCTTCAATGAACATCATCAGGGTATTTTCAGAGTAATCTCACATGACACATTCTTCAGCGACAATATCAAATGCTGTTCAAGATGAGCTGACATGAATTTGCCAGACTATGCAAGACATTGAAAGGCTCATATCAAGGATACAAAATTCTGGAACTGAGTAAACAGTGTGCAAACTGTATGGCAAAGATAATACTTTCACACTGTTTGAGAAAAAAAAATCTTCTGTTCTCACCATCATTTCAATGCAGTCTTCATGCATTTCGAGAACACGTAAAAGCTTGTTGTGTTCTATAGGAAACTCAGAGTAGATCTTAGAAAGATGTTGTCTGCGTGCTGAATGAAATGATAGAAAACAAAACCTTGAAGTAGAACTTCTGTTTATCTCCAAAGAACACTATAAGCTGACCCTTTTTTCAGCCGTAGGAGGATTGCTGGTCAGACGCTCTAAATCCTCAGAGCGTACACACTTTGTCCTGAGAAAACATTCTGCACCCCTGTGTATCCGTTCACTTACACATGTCGTACGTGCATAGGTGCAGTACGTATCTTGGCTTAACGATACATTGTTTTGTGTGGACCGTTTGTCTTAGGAGCATGTGAGGGACCTGCAAGTCCAAAGCCTTTGGTATTATCCAGGAAAGCATTTCTTATGCTTGGCATGTGAGCCTTTGTGGTGTGTTCGTTTGTCCCCGATGAAGATCTTTAGGCGCGCGCGGCAACACACCAACACACACACAACACACACACACACACAAACACAGAGAGAGAGAGAGAGAGAGAGAGGAGGAGAGAGGAGAGAGGAGAGAGCGAGACGAGAGAGCGTGCATATACAACATTGACAGAGAAGGGTATCTATTCGTCTCTCCGTATCATCGTTGTTACTGCTATGATTATCGTGATTATGTTGTTGTTGTTGTTAGTATTATTGTTGTTGTTGTTGTTGTGTTGATGATGATGATGATGATGATGATGCTGATGATGATTAAGATGATGATGCTGCTGCTGCTGCTGCTGATGATGATGATGGCTTCAAAGATTATGATCTTTTTTAAAAATGTACCACCGTCTAGACTAAGTAAAGCAGCCCTGTATTGTAATATCTATAACCATAATGATGGTGACAGAGGTAAAGACATATGTTATATTCCTAGTTGTTGTTGCTGCTGCTGCTGCTGCTGCTGCTGACGTTGCTGTTGTTGATGTTGTCATGTCCAGCGTTGTGCCGGACTTCCCGGACTTACCACATGTGTCACCGGTCAGAAGTTCGGACAGTCGCACGTGCATGTCTCCCAGTCCAGGTCCCCACCGTTCTGGCACTCCATGCCTCCGCAAATTGCTGTGTTCATTAAACAAAGGAGAAGACAGTCTATTTTAACACGCATGGAGTAACAGCCATGGTGCGCTTTCTACTTCAGTCTACTTTTAAACATGCATGGATTAGAGTAATGGTGTGCATTCTACTTCAGTCTATAAAATTTTTAACATGCATGGAGTAGAGTGGGTGGTGCGCTCTCTACTTTCAGTCTATTTTTTAACATGCATGTAATAGAGTAATGGTGAGCTTCCTACTCCAATCTATTTTTAACATGCATGTATTAGACTAGTGGTGCGCATTCTACTCCAGTCTATCCTTAACCCACGTGCAGTCTAATCCAATCTATTTTTAACATTGCATGTAGTAGACTAGTGGTGCGCGCGTCTCTCCTGTCTATCCTTGATTGATATACATGCAGTAACAAGGTTTGGAATCAGAGCGAAAAAAAAACTTCCCTAGGAACAAGTCTTTCGACAAAGGAACACTGAAGTGGGGACATATGTTGGGGAACTCCTTGGGACAAAGGCCCCACAGAGGTGGGGACACTTGTTGGGGACAAGCACTGGGACAATAGGAATACAAGCAGTGTGGGGACACTGTTGGGGACACTCACTGGGAACAAAGGTGTCAGAGGCTGAGAGGACAATTGGATTGGGGGGACACTGCTAGGACAAAAGGTCACAGAGGTGGGGACACATGTGGGGGACACTCACCGGGACAAAAGGCCACACAGAGTGGGGACACATGTTGGGGGACAATCACGGGGACAAAGGCACAGCGGTGGGGGGACACATGTTGGGGACACTCACCGGGACAACAGGCCACAGAGGGGGGGAAACCATGTTGGGGTCGTGGAACGACGGATCCAGGCTGACCACACTGTCTTGCTTGCTGATTATCCGTCCCTTGCAGGCTGGCACGGGGTCCGGGTTGTCGCAGGTCCACTGCAGGAGAAGCAACAGCAACATCATCAGCAGGAGGACGTCAGCATCACGGCCATTCACGTTACACTCACTCTCTTGTCTGCTACCAATCACACACTCATCCCTTGTATGCTAACAATCAACACTACTCTCTTGCCTACTACCAATTTTTCAGTTACTAACTCTCTTGTTTGCTACCAATCCAATACTCACTCTCTTGCCTATTACCAATCAATACTCAATCTCTTGTCTGGGACTCACGCTCTTTGTCTGCTACCAATCAACACTCGCTCTCTCTGTCTAATTAACCAATAAATACTCACTCTCTGCCATCCTGCCAAGCCCAATGTGAGATCTAGTAGAAAGGGGAAGTCGACTGCAGGCGGAAATCTAAAACAAATTTGGAAAACTTATTGCCAAAGCTTCCCCCCCCCCCCCACAAACCCACCCCCCCCCCACCCCCCCACCCCCCCCCCCCCCCCCCCCCCCCCCCCCCCCCCCCCCCCCCCAACAAAAAAAAGTTGACATCGACTAAACAAAGACAAAACACGACGCGTTTCGACCTCTTAGGTCTTCTTCAGGTCCGATCACACAACACTCAGAACAACGGAAATGAACCAGCAATGACTTATCCTCATCACTTCAGTCGCAACCTGGGCGTTGAGTCAAGATTACAAGCTGAGATAAGTGGATTGCCCGTTCATTTCGTTGTTCGAGTGTTGTGTATCTTGCTCTGAAGAAGCCCCAAGGAGGTCGAAACGCGTCCGTGTTTTTTTCTCGTTATTCGTTTGTCAACTTTTTTTTTTTTGGGGGGGGGGGGGGGGGGGCGGGCGGAAACTTTAACAATATTTTTTTTTCAAAGTTTACTCCCGGTTTCAACAAGAACCAGTCAGCACAATAGAAACATAAGAACCAACAAATGAAGAGATAGACAACCAAGTGAAACCCAACGTATTCCCAGCCATAAAGCAGAAAACCTGCCTAGGGAATAATAAAACAAGTGCAGGCACGCGCTGTTGTGTGACGAGTTAGACAGAACGGGGGGAGGAAAAAACGCGCTCAGTGTAAGCTTATAAACAGAAAAGCCAAACAGGAATTACTGGAAGTTGCCATGTAAAGGCAGTGAGAGTTTCCGGGAGGGGAAAAAAAAAAAAAAAAAAAAAAAACTGGAGCAGTGAAGGGGTTGTAGGTGGGGGAATGGGTAGAGGGTGGGAAGGGGTGGGGCTGTCATCCGGCGGAGATGTGTGTTGTGGTGGGTGTGGTGGTGTGTGTGTGTGGTGTGTGTGTGTGTGTCTGTCTGATCGTCGTCTGTCTGTCTGTCGTGTCTTTTGTTGTGAGAGCATACAAGCGGAGAAGAAGGGATGAGGAGGAGAGAGGTTGAAAATTTACATATAAAAAACAGAAATCGTGAACAAAAGTTAGCTTTAGGGGTGCAATCACATGTTTCGCAGTTCTCCCCTGTCCCTCCTTGCTGGCATACACATTGGCAGGTAGGCTTGGGTCAATGTCGCCTCCGTTGTGTAACACAATTTGCCGCCGCAGTCTGGCATGTTAAGTGTATCAACACACAATAACATCGATTACAAAACAAGAAAACAATCATAATAATAAGAAGAACAGTAAACCACCACCAACAACAACAATGAGTGATGGATGACGATGATGAAGTTATGTCATCCCATTCCATCTTCACAACAACTATCTAGCTCTGTGTGTGCAACATCTTGAAGAAGAACTTCAAAAAGGCATCCATCCAACAGGGAGGGACAGAGAGCTGCCGGACATATTCCCAAAGACACAACTGACTGCCGTGACATATTGCCCAAGACTCCACTGACTGCCGGACATAGTTCCAAGACAACACTTGACTCGCCGGGAATGTTCCCCAAAGGGACAACCCTGACTGCCGGACATGTTACCCCAAGACAAACAATGATGCCTTCAAAGGGGACCAAAAAACCATCCCGAGATCTGCTCGTGAGATGCAAGTAAAAAAAGCCAAGTAGTGCCCACAAAACTCATGCTTAAACCTGCCAGGATGACAGGACCCAGTGAAGGGAAAGGAAGTGTAAAGCATGGGTTCCCTGTGAAGACAGGAAGTGTCAAAACCTGCCCCTGTGAAGACAGGAAGTGTAAAACATGGTCCCTATGAAGACCAGAAGTGTGTATAACCTGACGCTCGTAAAGGACCCGAAGTGTTAAACCTGTCCCTGTTGAAGGCTACGAAGTGTTAAAACCTGTCAACGCGAAGGCCAGAATTGTAAAAACCGTCCCTGCGAAGACCAGAGTTGTAAAATGTCCATGTGAAGACCCGAAGTGTAAAACCTGTCCATGTGAAGACAGAAGTGGTAAAACTTGTCCATGTGAAGACAGAAGTGTTAAAACCTGCCCTTATCAGACACTTCCCGGACAGTCACGGAACCATCAGGTGACTTTAACATCAACTCGAACTTTACTGCAAATCAACCAGCCACGTTCACATCTGTCATGCTCTTT
>JADBJO010017341.1:30000-37927 GCA_016801955.1 Conus betulinus | reverse complement strand
CGTGCTCGAATGTCTCTCCTCTCTCTCTCTCTCATCCGGCTCCCACTGTGTGTGTCATGTTGCGTGGTGTGTGTGTGGTGTGTGTGGTTTGGGTTCGTGTGTGTTGTTGTGCTGTGTGCTCGTGTTCTTTGTGCTTGTGTTTGTTGTTGAGTGTTGTGTATGCTAACTGTGTTACGATCGTGTTTGCGTTGTTGAATGATGAGTGATTAATGATGATGACGATGTGATGAGCGTGGGTTGTGGTGTGTGGTTGGTGGTGGTGGGTATAGGTTGTCGATTAGACGCAATAGGTCGTACCATTATGAATAATCATGCAAGATACCACAGCTGTGGCGCCCGTGTGTCAGCCTCGCCTTGGTCGATAATCGTTTACAGCAATCTGGCTCTGGGCCTGGCACACGGCAATCACACGGACAAGATAGACAAGGAATCAGAGTACTCACTGGCAGCTGACGATGTGCGATCACACTGGACAGATGACACCATCACAAATAGCTCATCTAGGCAGAAATGCCGCATCAAGACGGAAAGAGACAATCAGATACTCTACTATGGACTTGACATGCTGCATTAACCACGCGACAGACGAACAATCAGTACTCACTGGACTGGGGAGCATGGATCACACAGAAAGGAGAGCAATCATGTACCTCAACTGGCGACTAGCCATGGACTCAGATGACAGAGACAGAAACAGGACAATCAGTACTCAACTGGGTGGACACGGATCACACTGGACCAGAGACAATCAGTGACTCACTGCGGCTGACATACGATCAATAAATGAATGGTGAGAAGTCAAGTCCCACAGGACTGGAGGCAGAGCACAGACCACACAGGCCGGAAATCATATATCCAAGCAAGGGTTTTACATTGATCCACACAGGCCCATCAAGCACAAACACCACACAACCACACACACACCGACACACACACACCCAACACACACCGATATAGATATATATATATATCGGGTATATACTATAATATTACTATAATACGGGTTGCTTGTTGTTAAAAATAGATGATGGATAGAACGGAAGCCATGTGTGTAGGGGATACGTCTGTTTGAATTGTCATCCTATGGTATAAACACAGATGTTGCTCCCCCCCGGGTGCAGCATCATTCTAGAATTTTATTAAGGCGTTTTAGCAGTACATCTTTGACTAGTTGATTATCTATTTAAATAGACATGAATGCACTGTACCTCATAGGTAAAAAAAGAATAATAATAAAATAAAATAAAATAAACAGTATTTTACCTGTGCACAACGCAATATGTGTTAATGTAGTTTAAAGTAACGGTCGGCAAGAGCGAGATTCAGGCTATGTAAAGCTAATACAGTGATGTATCAAACGCGCATGGTGCAGTTGTGCAAAATCAGATACTTTAATGCTGGGTTTGGTACATGATGCAGAATATTTTTGACAATACAGCCAGACACTCCTGACTTTCTTTTCAAGAAAAAAAATGTAGCTGGCGATCACTATTCTATTATCTGTCCAGGGAAGACTATGAGTGTGGACAATAGACAGACTATACATACGCTTCGCCGCTAGCGCGCGTTTTTGTAGAGTGACATGCACAAGAAGGGTGACAACTACGAAATTTGGGTGTTTAAGCACACATTTTTTTAAAAAGAGAAATAGTCGTCGAAAGAAACTCTGGAAACACTGAAAATTCTGCGAATTCATCACTTGTGAGGTGCAATCAATAAACATGAAATGAAAGGTAGCATCAGCCACCAGAGCCCAGAACCTGGCATTTCGGGATACGAAAGAAGCCATGTGTGTGTCTGCCGTTGGATTGTCATCAGCATTTGTTACTGAAATGAGAAACTGATCTGAAGAACGATGTCGGCCTGGCAGCCTGGCAGGCGAACCACAGCCATGTTTCATTTATCAGTTCCAATAAAATGTTCAAATGAGACGTTCAGTAAGTTATGTTTTGAATAGTTATTCATTCATTCGGTATTGTGATTAAATGTTGTCACTTAAACAAATTCTGGACAAAACGGGAAATATTCACCATCTTATATCTTATGCTGAAGACACTGTCATGTGTGAAGGTTAAGGTTTTTACGCAAATGATTGTAATGTTATAGATGATTTAAAAGAAAAGGAAAAGAAAAGAAAACCTCCAATTTTTGAAACCCTCAGACACAAATACTTATCTATCCTTTCTGGGTTTTTTTTTCTATATTATTTCCTTTCTGAGTGAGTCCCATTGTGCGACATGAATCCATGACAGAGGTGACCCTTAGTTTTCTATGCGTGAGAGAGTGGGTCAAAGCATTCGCCACATCCCTACTTGAAATTGAGTTAACCCACTCCATGACAAACAAAATGATACCCAACAAATGTAAAGGTAAACAATCTTGTGATTTAAAAAATGGCTTTATCTTATTGCTAAGTGTACCATAATCGCAAGGTGGTGATAATTATGCAGCCTATCTGTTTCCCTCAAAAAGGGTTGTTGAAAGGAAAAGTAAAATAATAGTTGTATGATAATCATATTTGCGTGTGTGGAACTATTTAAAAAATGGCCTAGTGGTCAGCAATTCGAAAATATGAGTAACATTAGATGAATGCGACAAAAAATATATATAAAGAATAAAAGGTACATATTTGTGGCTTAAGGGAACAAATCACCGTTTGCATTTTTTCATCTGTTCATTGTGTTAGTTACATTTCTGTCTTGTCTTTCTGTGTTTTAATTTGAACGAGGTGCGGTGACCTTTCAATGCTGGTAATGAGGCATGGAAGGCTATTGATGATTAATTATAAGGAGTCCTGAAAGCCTGTTATTAATTGATGAGATATGTAGACCTCTCCATGGTTAATCACGAGGCGAGTAGGCCTGTCAATGGTTGATGTCGAGGCTAAATGGGCCTGTCAATGGTTATGATGAGGCGTGGGCGACTCTCAGGCTGCTAATGGTGAGCACTAGTTATGCCTTTGGATGGGGTGTTAATGACACAGACAGAGAAATTCATCTGGGGAAAAGTGCTGGTAAGTCAGAGCGGGGATGGAGTTTTTGTTTGCCTTTGCCTGATCATACTTTCCTGAAGATATTTCTCATTTGTTCTGAGTTTTGGCAAGTGCATTGGTTGAAGAAGCATTAGTAAACCCATCTCCTGTTTGGTATTATCTCCTACCGAAATAAAATCGGCTTTGTTTTGCCCACTTATTTCTTGCAGAATTCCCCTGACCCCTTGAGGAGGTGGGGGGGGGGGGGAGGGGGGGGGGTGTTGTGCCTGGGGGGGTGGGGGGGGGGGGGGGGGGGGGGGGGGGTGCTATGTGGCAAGGCAAATGTTTTTGTCTGCAAATAATGTGTTGTCACGGATGATTACAGTAACACAAAAGTGTTTGTGGGAGGTGGGTGGGTGGGATCCCACTTTTAAATTTAAAATTGTAAATGTCAAAAACGTAAATTATGTCAATGTTCGTCGTTGGCTGTGCAGCCCTTACCTTACAAGTACCTTGAACAAGCAGAAGAGTTTGAAGTTGATTTTGTAAGAAAAATAGCAGTCACGGAGTGCACGTGTTCAGGTAAGCGTGTGAGTGATTGTGAACTCGACTGTGACAAGATAGACGCTGAAAACTGACAGCATGCGTGAAGCTGCCCAAAAGTGCAGTTGTTTAACGCTGACGACGATTACAACAATGGGTAGTGTATGCTATGCTGTATCGTGATTAGTTAGTTTGGTGTCAGCACACCTACTGGGCCTCTTTGGGCTCATTATCTTTCATTTTTTTTTTTTCCAGATATTCGTTAGAGGAGACAGAAACCCTCATGTAAATTATTTATCTTTCTGTAGTATCTGGATATCACTATTTACTTCAGTTATCCTCTGAGTGAATCGCCTGTGTGACATGAGTCCATTACATTATTAACCCGTGGTTTTCATGCGTGAGAAGGGGTCACAACTTGCGCCCATATCCTTACTTAAAAACATGTTAGATTTAGTCAAACTACTCCATGGCAGACACATATTTCAGTGAATTGCCTTTATGGCATTCAGCATGCTACATCCATTTAACCTTTGACACCATGTTGAAAATGACAGTCTTTCTACTTTTTGAATTCATTGCACTTATTGCCAAACAGGCACTCCTCACCATCAGGTAACTAGCTTGTTTTGTTTTATGAGATAATTTAAGAAACTGAATTATCATCTTATGAAACTCTGCTTTACATTTGCTATCAGTTACGTAACAGACGTAGAAGTTGACAGCGTTGTTGGTATAAAGCAGAATATGACTGATGCTGGAATAGATTTCGTATTTTTCGGACTGAATAGGGTCTTTCCAATCAACTGGTGGCATGACCATCAAAACCAATATGGGAGTTGTCAGCAGAATAAATGAAACACTGGGAAATATAAGAGTCACATATGATGTGTGTTCGCTGGAATCTTTATATTTCTTTATTTACCTTTTCTTCAATTATCTGTTTATTCATTTATGTATGTATTTCATTCTAACATCAATAGGATCGTGCGGTGCCTTCCATAATGGAGGATTTTCATCTGGTGAAAATGTCTGTAACAGAAAGGAAAGGATTGCTTATTTGAAAGTTGCAAAACCATGAAGTGTTCAAGAAAATGGGGACCTGGATTATACGTACAAAATGACCATGAAATAAAAACGTTTGACACTGTAGATAGGAAATTTCAGGGAACAAAGTCATTAATGACAGTGGGTTTTGAAATGATGTGTTTATAGCTGGGTATCTGCTTTTCATAACGATATAAGATCTTATGTTGTACAAAAACGATGGGTGAGTGGGTGTTCAAAAATGCTTTAAAATTATATTATATATATATATCAAGATATATATAAATATATATATATATATATATATATATATACAATAAACTAATAAATTCCAAGGATAAGTACCGAGCACCATTCCAGCAACTTACAGAGCAGCTTGGTATTGCAATGACTGCAAGAAAAAATTGAATTATAAACAAAGCTTGCTCCTATGTCTTAGATTGTAGAAATAGGGGGGTGATAAGCCTTCATATCTGCAGCGGTAGATAATTCTGCCTAACTGACAGTATGTGCTTGAGTGGATGAATGGGGAATAATAAATGCTTCTCAAAATGAACCTTCAGCAAGCTTATAGTCTCATAAGCAGGAGACAATCTCCAATGGGGAGGAAGCTCACTAACATATAACTCCTGGTCAGATACCGGTATTTCGAAACCTGATTGTTTCTCCTCAGTGACCGCGGAAAGTGGTAATTTGACTCCTCTGCAGGAGGCAACATGCCTATTAGACACATACGTATGTAAAATACAGGAACACTCAAAGCATGTGGTCATTTTACTTGCTTGTAGATGAGGTCAGAGTGTAGCAGGGGCTCTTCAGAGGACATTGTTACGGATGGTGTGCAGTGCGTGTTTTGCTGTCTGACTCTCGCTCTCCAAAGTTTGGATGCGTGTAATAATTATTCCCTACACACACCCACACCATACGCACATGGATAGCCCAGGCAACACACGAGTTAGATTTTCTTTCTTTATAATTATGCTGCCCTAATCATCAAAATATACATTCATGTGAATTGGTACAAATCAATACATATCACTACATAGCATATAGATCAAGATATCAATACATAGGAACTTCAATCATCAGATATCAGCGTATCGTATTACATATCTTAATATCACTCACAGATCTCGCCGGCGCCATCCACAGTGTCTCACATATACAATCAACACACTCGGTTCCACAGTACCCAAGCCACAGTCTGCATCACTAAAAGAAGACAAAGAAGGATAATCAAGGTCATCATATCATAAGCACAGCCGTTCACAAACACAAAGCGATGAAGAAGAATAAACAGAGTCTCCACACAACAAGCACAATAAATCACGTCGAACTATCAGAAGAAGAACAGCAGATTCACATTCACAAAGCACAGTAATCCATGGCAGAAAAAAAACGCAGATTCACAAAGCACAGCAATCCATAGAAGAAGCACCGCATATTCATAACGCACAGTAATCCACGGAAGAAGAACCGGAGATTCACAAGGCACAGTAAACCATTGAAGACCTGCAGATTCACAAGGCACAGCAATCAATATTGAATCCCCGGAGAACACGATTTCAGCAAAGTACCATAGAACACAATAAACATCGGTTCGACGTGTTGTTGATCTAAAACAAAAATTAATTAACTTCTCCGTGTATTGATATTACAATGTTCACATCAATAAACTCAGCCCACCGACACACATGAGATGGTACAATGGCCTTCATGGATGACACTACAATGATTTCATCCAGAGAAGACGAGACACGTCATGTGCTGGAGAGGCTGGATGACATAGTTGCCTCATTCAGAATGAAGTTCAAGCCAAAGAAATCATGGAGTCTCTCACTGAGGAAAGGAAAAGTGGCCGAATCTGTGGTCTTCAGTGTTGCCAACCAGGCCATTCCAACAGTTACAGAAGAGCCAGTCAAGAGCCTTGGAAGATGGTATGATGATACGCTGAAAGACACACAAAGAGCAAAAGAAACAAACAGATGTCGGAAGAAGGCTTGGAGACCATTGACCAGTGTGGGCTCCCTGGCAAATACAAAGTCTGGTGTCCGCAGTTTATGCTGATACCAAAGCTCCTATGGCCTCTGATAATATACGACATCATCTGCACCAGCATAGTGGAGGCAATGGAATCCAAAATCAACAAGTTCACAAGGAAATGGCTTGGTGTCCCACCTGTCTGACTGACATAGCGCTGTACTGTCGCCAAGCAAAGCTGAAACTACCACTGAAATCCATCCTGGAGGAATACAAAGCAGGGAAGATCAGACTTCAAAGCATGCTGGAGGACTCAGGAGACAAGGTGGTAGAAGCAATCAAGCCCCAGCTGAAGACAGGCAGAAAATGGAAAGTTCAAGAGGCGATGGATTCTGCAAAAGAAAGTCTCAAGATCAGAGAAATAACAGGACACACACAGAGACCAACAGACAAGGACTGGGGGTGACCAAAACTGAATGGTGGTCAAAGGCCAAAGGAAAAGCAAAAGAGAAACATGATGATTCAGGAGATGAGAAAAGAAAAAGACCAAAAAAAAGACTCCAAAAAGCAGTCCAGCAGAGCCAGCAAGGGCAATGGACAACGTGGGAGAATGCACTCCAAAGAAGTCTCACTTGGAAATGACATTTGGCACATGGCCCTCTCAGGATCAGCTTCATTCTCAGATCTGCATATGACCTTCTGCCCTCAATGCAAACCTGGTGAAGTGGGGAAAAACAGACGATCCTTCATGCCCCCTCTGCCATGAAAAACAAAAAGTGAGCATGTCCTAAGCTCATGTAAAGTAGCCCTGCTCAAGGAAGGTACACACAGAGGCACAACCAAGTGCTCAAAGAGATTGTACAAGTAGTCTGGGCTAGTACCAACACCACAAAAGGGAAAAATCAGGACTCCAAAAGCACCCGCAACATTCTTCACGGCAGGAGGCAGCGAATCATGGCCAAGAACAACAGTGCCACTCGGAACATGCAGGCAGAGTCTGCTGGACGGGGCAGATGACTGGGAGTGCACTGCAGACCTCCCAGAATGGAAGAGTCACACCCAGAGATCATCAGCAAGAGTGGCATGAGACCAGACATAGTAGTCCACTCTCAGTCAACCAAGCAGCTGATCATGATCGAGCTCACGGCGCCATATGAGAACAGAATGGAGGCAGCTCAAATCTACAAGACTGAAAAGTATGCTGATCTGGCAAACAGCCTGAGGAGAGAAGGCTATCAGGTCAAAGTCCTCACTGCAGAAATTGGAGCTAGGGGGTTTGTGTGAACGTCTGCATACAGCCTCATGAAACAGCTCTCAGTTGCAGGGAGGGAAAAAAACCAGAGCCCTGAAAGCAATGGCAGAAGCAGCAGAGAGGTGTTCAAGCTA
>JADBJO010017341.1:5000-25000 GCA_016801955.1 Conus betulinus | reverse complement strand
AGTGGAGACAAAAATTGTTCCGAGAAATTTGGATGTTGACAGTGATCGCATCCTTGCTTCTATAGCATAGTTACAACAATGCTTCTGTATATTACCATTTCAGGCTCCATTGCCACACTCATGTTATGAGGTGTAGCAGACGAAATAACAAAACCCAGGAATTTTGTACTAACACACAGATCAGCAGCATATTAAAAATAGGTATAGGTGGTGTGTGTGTGTGTGTGTGTGTGTGTGTGTGTGTGTGTGTGTGTGTGTGTGTGTGTGTGTTTCATTTAAAGCCTTGCTACTCAGGACACACTTAGACAAACATACGCAGGTAACTCGAGTATCACAATAACTCCAGGTCAGACAGACCACGTGAACAGTGCTGAAGATGAAAAAAAATACCCCCCCCACCCCCACCCCCGCCCACCCCCACCCCCCCTCCCATCCCAAAAACGATGGTATTGAATGTACGCTAAATTGTTTTTATGTAATTCTTCTGATGTAACGGTTGCGTACATGTGTCATGTGGATGTGTACTGGAAAGTCTGCAGTTTTATTTTATTGGTGAATATCCTTTTATTTTTGGTGTTGTCTTTTGTCTGCTGGTGCGGTTTCAGGTAAACGGGTAGCATGTGCAACCCTTGTCTGAAGTGACGTGCATGTCAGAATCTGCATGTGTGTTGCCAGGTAAATGATGAACACAGACAACATATAGTTTGAGTGATATGCATGCCATCGTCTGCCAGATAAATGCGTCTGTCATTGGCGGCATGCGCTGTGCTGAATGAATGGGTACCACAGACAGTATGCGTTTGGAGTGATGTCGCGACGTTGATGTCATTACCTGAAACTGAGACATGCAGCTACCTCCATTCCTTATCCTTATTAATGCTGCTGCTGCTGCTGATGATAATAAATAATATAATAATAATAATAATAAATATATATCATTATCATTATTATTATAACAGTAATGGGCATGTCCACTGCAAGTCAATGCACTAGTGGATTAAATCGCCGTAGAAAAGTAGAGTGGGAAACACACCTACGGTAACACCGTCTGCACCTGCTTTGAACGGAAGTGGCGATTCTCACAGCGCGATTAAATCTGACTCTTCGCCGTGTACAAGATGGATACTGTCAGGAAGTGCCGAGAGAGAGAGAGAGAGAGAGAGAGAGAGAGAGAGAGAGAGAGAGCAGGGGCATGGGGGAGGGGGGCAAGGGATGGAGATTATTTCTGTTGCTGTTGTATTTTCTTCGGAATACGTCACTCACTTGAAGTGAAGCAGCAAACGATGTGTCATTCTGGTATCTTCGCAGAGAGAAATCACAGCTATATTTCAGTGTGCTACGCACCTGTATGATAGAGATGGATATTAAGCTAATTCAGTATTAAATGTTTGTTCATTTATTAGCTTATGCGATTAGTAGTATGTATTTAAACAAACTCAAACAAACGGGCTGCATGTTCAGACTTTTTTTCGAACTTTTGTTTTTCCAGTCGACAACCATTTCAGTGTACTGTCTATTGTATTCAGCCAGTTTTGTAATCAATTATCCCTTGACATCATGCTAAGAATAACATGACATGTGTGTGTGGGGTGTGGGGGGGGGGGGTGCGTGTGTGTGTGTGTGTGTGTGTGTGTTGTGTGTTGTTCTTCGATTTAACGTCTTTTCACTTTAAAGTGATATTAGACAGGAAGTGAGTGTTTACTTGTATATGTGTATGAGTGTGTAGTATGCATGCGTGTGTGTGTGTGTGTGTGTGTGTGTGTGTGTGTGTGTGTGTGTGTGTGTGTGTGTGTGTGTGTGTGTGTGTTGCATCGTGAGCATCCATTGCGTTGATTGCAACATAGATACTTTATAACAAGTTTTTCTTCCCTTTCTTCAGTGGTCATTTTTCTTCAAAATCAGGTAACTGAATTATTTCGCTTTAGGTGATATTGTAAGACGCTGAAGTATTATGTTTTGAATTTCTAATTTGAACCAGCTCCCAGTCAAAATAATGCAGGCAGAAACTGACAGTATCGTTGCTGTAAAAAAAAAAAAAAAAAAAAAAAAAAAAGAATAATGCTGAGGCAGTTGAACACTATGTATTTTGCAGTCGTTTCTCCAAACATCACGTCACTAAGGACTCTAGAGAATGTAAGGCATTTGTGACCATTATTATCACTACTTTTTCTTTATTCTCCTGGTAACACCCATGTCAGTTTCAATGTTCATCCCTCCCCATTGACCAATATGGCCCTATACTATATGTTTACTATGAAAATACATACCCATGATCTACCAGTCAGTTATCAGATCTAAAGCTATTTAAAAGTACGTCAAATACTGTACTTTCATAGATATTTGTCACATACAAAAGTCACAATTAAACATGCGTCATAATGTATTTCGTCACTGAGATATTCTATAAAGAAGAATGACCGTTTGGGGCCGTTATAGCCCTTAGTAACGGATATAATGGTAAAATAAAACATCGGGCATTATCCGTGACCCATAATGAACATACCTACACACTTTCAGAAAGATCAGCCCAGAGAAGTTTTTGTCTGGAGCGAGTGGAACACATTTTGACCACAGACAGACACACAGACAGACAGACACATCAGATAGCATTTCTTCATTCCCATTGTAAAGTACTCCCTGTTCTATAGGAACTGGAAGTACAAAAAACAATCAGTTGCGTCATTTGAATTATGTACTTTTATTTTGCACCAAAAAGTGAAAGAAAAAAAAAAACATCGGTTATGTCATTTGAATGAGTCACTTTTGTTTTTGCACCAAACGGGAAAAAAAAAGAAACAATCTTTCGCGTCACTCAAATTATGCACATCAGATAAAACGCGGGTCCAGTGTACCCAGACTTTCTAGACTGGTAATTGGACACTGCAGCGAATCCAACGTAGGTGCAAGTGCACCCATTTTCGACCACTAAGATATACACTGTTGAGAACCCTTTGAAATTGTGAGTGCACTTGGACCTGCAACGTGAGAATCGATCTTTAAAAGTGTATGTTATAAATCCGCCAAACGAAAAAGACTCGACGCGTTTCGTCCTCTGAAGTCTTTTTTCAGGCAAGATAAAATACACTCAGGACGATGAAAATGGAGGAAGAGTAGTCACTTACCAGGTCAAATTTAGCGCAAGATGGGGAGTTGAATGAAAATGAGCCAGCGGAAAGAAGACAATTCGAGTAACATTAGTAATGATAATGATAATGATAACAAAATTAACAATGTAAATGGTGATAAAATCATTTTTTTAAAAATGATAAAGTGAAGACAGATACCACGTTTGGTGATGATACGACAACAGTAGTTGTAGAATGGGAGACAGGAAAATGTTACAAGATGGTCGACCACCATGGTTGTGGCAACAGTATTAGTGGCGATGATGATGATGATGATGATGATGATGATGATGATGATGATGGTGGTGGTGGTGGTGGTGGTGGTAGTGGTGGTGGTGGTGATGGTGAATGGTGTGATGATAATATCAATAAGAACATTGGTATCAATAATAATGATAATAATACTAAAACAATAATAGCATTAATGTGAGAATCGAAATGAACACAGTAGACCATACATACAAAAGCCCATGGAAAATATTTGGGCACCAAGAGAACTATAACGTCTGGACGATGTGAACTTCCTCTTCTTCTTCTTCTTCTTCTTCCGCGTACGCAGGCTGATACTCCTGCGGACATTCCCTGTATAGACAGGCAAGGATTAATCCCATCTACCCAACAAAAGGAGTGGAGTTTTGTGTGTAGGACTGTTTTTCATCCCGCTATTAAGGCAGCCATTCTCCAGCGTCGGCGAAGGTGCATGCCATGTGTAACGTGTTATCCATGCCAACGGCCAATCTGGCCTACTCCTCCGATAGTTGGTGATGGAAATTTTACGTGTGTACAAGATGTTATGCGTGCGTTCAGACACGGAACCACTCGGTTTATAGTCTCATTCGAAAGACTGCATGGAAAATGGAGTCACAACCCAATGTTAACTCCGAGGGAAAAATCCCCTGTACCCAAAATGGCCCGGCGGAGATTCGAACTGGCAACCCCAGGATCACCAAGATTACGAGCCCAGCGCTCTACCACTGAGCTATTCCGGCCCCCTGACGGTGTGGTGAAGACAAACATCTGTTGAAGGATTCCATTCCCTCCCCCCCCCCCCCCCCCCCCCCCCCCCCCCCCCCCCCCCCCCCCCCCCCCCCCCCCCCCCCCCCCCCCCCCCCCCCCCAAAACGACCCATTATTTTGTCTGACAATCGGTCTACTGACCAAACGTTTTGCGTGTTGAACCAAATTCAAACTCTGCCACATAACTTTTTCTCATGCAGCTTTCAGGCCCAGATCCTGAAAGACTCGCGATTGGCTGAGCTATTAACATCTGGATGTGAACAATTAACACAGATCAACAGCTGACGGCGAAAGAGTTGACGGAGGGAGTTGCTAACCCCCTACCCACCCATTTCTCTCTCTCTCTCTCTCTCTCTCTCTCTCTCTCTCTCTCTCTCTCTCTCTCTCTCTCTCTCTCTCTCCCGTTTCTTCCTGCCTCCCACCCTCAATTCTCTTTCTATTTCTCTCTCTGCCTCTTTTCTCACCCCCCCCATCCCCTTCTCTTCTCTCCTTTTTTCTTCCTGCCTATTTCCCTCCATTCCTCCTCTGCTTTCTCTCTCTCTCTCTCTCTCTCTCTCTTCTCTCTCTCTCTCTCTCTCTCTCTCTCTCTCTCTCTATCTGTCTGTCTGTGTGTCTGTCTCTCTCTCTCTCTCTCTCTCTCTCCCCACCTCTCTATTTCTCTCTCTCCCTCTCTCTCTCTCTCTCTGTCTCTATCCGTCTGTCTGTCTGTCTGTCTGTCTGTCTGTCTCTCTCTCTCTCTCTCTCACTATCTCTCTCTCCCTCCTTCTCTCTCTCACTCTCTTTCTCTCTCTCTCTCTCTCTCTCTCTCTCTCTCTCTCTCTCTCTCTCTCTCTCTCTCTCCCCCCTTCCTCCACCCCAGGATCCCACACCTCACCTGTCCCTCTCGCTAATAACTGCCCACAGCATGAGGGGAAAATCAATTTATCTCTGTCTCTCTGTCTCCTGCTGTCTCTCTGTCTCTGTCTCTCTGTCTCTGTCTCTCTGTCTCTGTCTCCCTGTCTCTAACCCTATCTCTGTCTCCCTGTATCTCTCTATATCTCTCTGTATCTCTCTATATCTCTCTCTCTCTCTCTCTCTCTCTCTATCTCTCTCTCCATCCCAGGGTACCCACTTCTCAACCAACCCGCCCGTCTCGCTAACGGCTGCCAAACAGCAAGCGAGAAAACTCTGTCTCTCTCTTAGTCTCTCACTGTCTCTTTGTCTCTGTCTCTGTCTGACTGTCTGTCTGTCTGTCTATCTGGTGTTGATTGTTTTTTGGGGTTGTATGTGTAAAATCATACATCAGAACCCCTCTCCAGTGCTGTGCTAGGCCACCGACCAAGCTGGCCCAGTGTCATGGTGTTGATTCCCCATGGTGTGGCCAGATAAGTGGCCCATTTGTGGGGCCAGTTGGTTTCCACCCCCTGGCTGTTGGGGCAGAGTGAAGTGAAGTGTGTGTGGTGCTAATCCTGTTACGCTGCAGTGTCCGGAAAAGCTCTCTCCTCCCCAGACAAGATGTGGCGGGTGTGCTGTGACGGCTAAATGCCATGGCACACACTGCAGCGGCCAGCATTATGTGTGTTTTCTATGTACATCTGTAAGTGTGAGTTTCTGCTTTTTTTTTTTTTTTTTTTTTTTTTTTTTTTTTTTTTCTCTCTCTTTCTCTCTTTTTTTCTTTGTAGGACAAATACCACAAATGCCACAAATGCACGTAACACAGATCAAAAAATGCCTCTCACCACGCGCTCTATGAGCGCCAAATATCTAACCAACGAGACCATCAAGCTCACCAAAGACCCATGCCAAGTGACGTTCGACTCTCCCCACACCCACCTGCCTGTATGGAGATATGTGTTGTGTGAAAGGTATTGTGGTAAATATCGCCCACCATCCACCTCAAGTGTATTGAAGGAATACAACAAGAACAACAAAGCCCTTTTGGATTTGGCGCCGAGCTTTGTCACCCCACTGCCCAGTGAGTTGTGGCATTCATCCTTTCAAATTGTTTTGAACAGTGAACACAAACTTTTAACAATCCATATCTACTACGCAACGGGCAAAATCTTAGTACAAGGACATGTATGTCAAGAATGGGTACGGCAGGAGTTTGATAAACTAAAAGAAATTGTGTTTCATCTGTGTACACCAGATGTCACGACATGTCAATTGCGAATGCCCTTGACAATGTCACAGACTCCTTTCCTCCGACTCCATTGATCATCTGTGATGCACGGACTAATGAAGCTGTGGAAACATCGCTCGAGTCAAGTGATTCCATCCCTCCACCCCCACTATCTCACCCCTCACTAACTCAGGAATCCCAATTGCCTGTCAGCTCCAACACGTCCCATGCCACACTCCCTCCCTCATCCGCCCCAGACAGCATGGAATCGCCACCTGCATCCCTCCAGTCTCCAGCCATCAACAGCCCTTCATCCCCTGTTGACATTTCTCACTCCTCAGTCCCTTCCTCCACCCAGCAAAATACTGACCCCCCATCTGATCCTCCCGCCCACCCCGTGTGTACTAGAACAGCGTGTGTTGTCACCCTCCCCCACCAGTACTGACCCTCAGACTGCTACCCATTCTGTCAACACACTGACCCCCCAGAGTGCCAGCTCACAGCATCGGGTTTCCCCCACACTCTCTCAGCTAGCAAGCATGGCCGTTATCACACACCTTCAAAAACAGCTTATCTCAGCCACACACACTATCTCCAACATGCAGCAAGACATACAAACACTGAAAAATAAACTTGAACACATCATCCAGCAAGTTGAACAGAACACTCAGAACACGGGTGATATGGAGATTAGGGTAAAAAATTCCATAAAGTCATTAAATCAAGATCTATCACAACAAATCAAACAAGTACAAAATGAACAAACACATCTACAGCGCCAGATGAAGACAGCACAAGCAAACTGCAATCATTCAAAGACAGTCAAAACAACATCAATACTGACATTAGGAAACGAATGCACGCCCTCAAACCAATCAATCAAACACAACAACCAGACAACCAAACAATCCAGACACACAGTGACACATCAACTACATCATCTACACAGATGGAGTATGCTGTGGAAACATCCAATACATACAGTGTGCTGTCAGACAGTTCTACAGAGCAAAACACAGGTTCTTCTGTTCCATCACCAAAATCTCTACACAACAAGAACAAACCACACACAAACACAATGACAGAAATCCCCACTGCCATCAACAAACAGAATCCACATCCCCCACCTCCTCTAGCTATCCTACGACAAAAGACAATCCCAGAAAATTGTAACATGCTACTATTAGGAGACTCTGTGTTAAAAGGGGTAGATGAGAAGCAAATGTCAACAGAGCGCTACAGGGTGAACAATCTGTCTGTGCCTGGGCCTGACAGTCCATCAGCTGTGTCAGTGGCCTGAAATCACTGCCCCCATCACCCCACATCCAACGGGTCACTTTCCATGTGGGGATCAACAGCTGTGACGAAAGGCCAGTGCCTGTAGCAGACTGGGTTGAGTTAATCACACTACTCAGGCAAGCGTTCCCCAGTGCTTCACTGCAGGCCTCCTCCATTCTTCCTCCCCTTGGTCAACACCCCCTTAAGGACATGGCGTCACGATCCACGGCCAATCTTCGCCTCTCCTGCCGTCAAGAGAGGATCAGTTACCTAGATAACACCCCCCTCCTTCCTCGCCAGATCTGGGGCACCAAAGAAAGCCATGTACCAGGACAGACTACATCCCAGTTCATATGGGCTTCAAAGTCCTTGCCTCCAACATCTGTCCCACTAAATAACCACAAGACCCAACCATCCAGCTACGTCAGGCCCACCACACAAAGAGCAAGAAGTGACCGTCTTGCAACACAACACGCCCCTGTGACCACTAACAGTCCCCCTAGCTATGACTACGAAACTGATTTCCCAGCAAACACTCCCAAAAATCCAAACTCTCGCAGTGTGTATAATATGCTAGGTCGGCATCAACGCCCTACAAAGCAAACCCCTTCTACAATCCCCTACCCACATGTATTCCTTTTCTTCCCCAGTGAATAGAAATGACAAACATCAATATAAAGAGTACAGAAACGTGACTTGCACCCTCCACCCACACAGCACATCACCCCCTTCCATGTCCAAACCACACACTAGCAGCAACCAACACACCCCACCTCCAAACACATCTCAGCTGCAACCTCACAACACAGCTTGGCCACAATTTCCAGCACAGCACAACTACCACCCTCTAATACCCCATACAATCCACCAACTCCAGACAATGACCACCTTACACTTCCGAACACAACACTCCTACCACCACCCAACACATTACACTTCCGACCCCCCACCATCACGCACATCCCACTGCAGTCAGCACAACCCCCCAGCCCGCTACATCCATTTGCTGTTCAGTTGCTGAACACAATGACTGCTCAGTTCCTGTCACAGCAACACCAACCAGCTCCTCTCCCCATGTCTCATTGAATTGAATTGATATGTCACTGTATGCATCCTTATATTTGTATGTCATTGCATAATGTTAATATCCAATGCATAGCATAGATATGTACTGCAATAAGCTATTTCATAATCCATGTGCTATGTGTGTCTGCGCATATCTATTGTTGTGAGCGCATTAATAGTTTTCTACATGCATGTGTGTGGATGCACACACACGTGTGTATGTGTGTCTGCGCGCCCGCGCGTGCGTTTGTGTGTGTGTGTGTGTGTGTGTGTGTGTGTGTGTGTGTGTGTGTGTGTGTGTGTGTGTGTGTGTGTGTTTTTACGTGTTTTTGTTGTTTGATTGTTTCTTTGTATGGCCTGCTGCAGTCTGTCGTGTGCCTGTCATATGTATTGCATCATACTAATACGACATATTACTCTCGTATCAAGAAGTGCCTTCAGTGGTGTTGTGGAAAAAAAAAAAAAAGTAAACAACAGAAGACTTTGGAAAAGCGCAAGACTGTGTGCTGTGGAAAAAAAAAAAGTATACAACAGAAGACTTTGTAAAAGCGCAAGACTGTGTGCCTTATAGAAAGAGACTGAACAAAGCCTCTACAGCAGCAGACTCTGCAATTAAAAAAAAGACTACTGCTTACTGCAAACGAGGCAATATTGTGCATTGCCAACTCGTAACTACAAGTGCGGCTACGTGATTTGTGTATTTGTGAGTGAGTGGCTTTTTTTTTTTTTTTTTTTTTTTTTTTTTTTTTTTTCCCACTTTTTCATTTTGAGTTGTTGGTTCTTTGATATTTTGTCTTAAGTTTCATTTTCCTTTTTTCACCTCTTTCTGTATCCCCTTAAGTGTAATCTTGTTTTAAAAACTGCTTCCTTTGTGAGGAAGTGTATATTTTCATTTCAGAAACGTGTATCCATAAGTATACCATCTGGCCGAGGAGTTACGGACAGATACTGTAAAGATTTTCTTTTTTTTTTTTTTTTTTTTTTTTTTTTTTTTTTTTTCATACCCTTCTGGTTTCCTAAAAGTTGTTACGGTGTATAAACCAGCCCCATTTTCGCTCTTTTATGTGATTTTATTCTGTTCCTTTATAATACACATCATAACGTCACCCAACGAGCAAAATCGCCGTCTCTTATTATCATCACATCAGTACACAACTAGAAATGAGCAAGAACCAGTCTGCATGGCCATGCAAAGAAGGACTCCGAATCTGTCACCTTAATATCCAACATGCAGTTAACAAGACATCAGATATATCAACACTGATTTGGAATCATGGAAAACCCTTTCATATTTTAGGACTCTCTGAATCCAGATTAGCTGCACGCATTAGCAACAATGATGTAACTATTCCAGGATATAACACAATCAATCGGAAAGATCCTACACAACCGAAAGAGACGGGTCTTCTTATCTACATTAGCGAAACCCTACCTTCAAACGACTTCTACACCTAGAAAAAGTAAAGATGTAGAATGTGTCTGGATAGAAGTTAAGCTGAAAAGAAACCCTCCCATTTTGGTTGGATTCTGTTACAGGAACCCATCTGAAAGGGTAAACTGGGTCGACAAATTTATTACAATGATGGATGCAGTCTCGCTAGAATCCAAGGAAATCATTTTACTTGGAGACTTTAACATAGATCTTCTGAAAATGCAAAACCAATGGACACAAGCATTCAACCTTAATTTGCATCAACTCATCGATTCTCCAACAAGAGTCACACCAAACTCGAAGACACTTATCGACCATATTTATATTTCAGATAAAACTAACGTAGCAGAAGCCTGCGTCCCTGTTCTAAACTGTAGTGATCATTACCCAATTTGTATCACATGGTCCAAAAAAAGAGAGTAAAAATTCCCAAAACGGGACACAAGACAATAACCTACCGTTGCTTTACAAACTTTAAACACCAAAGATTTTCTGCATGACTTGCTTAACTCAAATCTCTTCAGTTTTCAACATAACTCATCCAGATCTTGCTGTTGAATTTTGGATTTAAAAACATTTACAGAAATATATGACAAACACGCCCCTCTAAAAAAACGATTAGAGTACGACATGATCCTAAGCCGGCATGGTACACTAAAGAGTTACAGGAGGCAGGTTACCTTAGAGATATGCTTAAACAACATGGCTATGAAGAGGAATCTAAAAAAACTGAGAAATGCAATAAATTCACAGAAGCGCAGAGAAAAAAAAAAATATTATCGAGAACTAATATCATCAAACCAGAACCCAAAATTGGTATGGAGAGCTATTAACGAACTTACAAACAATAAATCTTCTTCCAAATCAACTGTAATTAAAGACATCTCTGTCGAACAGCTGAACTCCCACTTTTGCACTATAGCCAGTAACATTGTCACGACAGATTCTTCCAGATCAAACGACCTTCAAAAACTGAAACAATATTGCCAAGATAAAAACATCACGTCTGAACTTTATATTCCACCAGTAACAGTCTTTGAAGTTTATCACTACCTAACGCACCTAAAACAGTCAGGTGCCTGCGGGGGTGGATGGCCTAGATGGCAAAATCCTCAAACTAGCAGCTCCAGCAATTACAGATACGTTAACATACATCTTCAATTTATGCATCGACAAAAATCATTTTCCCGATAGTTTCAAAAAAGCGAAAGTCATACCTATCTACAAATCAGGTGACAACTCAGACCCTGCAAACTACAGACCAATCTCAATCACTTCCACTCTTTCCAAACCTTTGGAAAAACACATAAACAAACACACATTACACCACCTTAATACTTACCACTTGCTTCATCCAAGACAGTCCGGGTTCCGACACAACCATTCATGCCACACAGCCCTAATCAACCTCGTTGATGACTGGCTAAATAGCATTAACAACAACAGATATTGTGGTGTCCTATTTATTGATTTCAAAAAAAGCATTTGATGTGATAGATCATAACCTTCTTCTCAGAAAATTGAAAATGTGTATGGCTTATCCACAAAAAAACTTACGCTTTTGGCTCATATCTCACAAATAGGCAACAATGTGTGAAAATTAATACAAATTTCTCTTCATTTCAAACACTTTCCTATGGCGTCCCACAAGGCTCTATCCTGGGTCCCTTACTGTTCACCATTTACATCAATGATACCTCTCTATATATTACATCCACCTGTGAACTCTTTGCTGATGATACAACAATACACACAAATCATTCTGATGTTACTGTTCTTGCACAAACTTTACAAGAAAGTGCAAATGACCTCGTAAGATGGACTGAATTAAATCACATGTCACTTCACCCTCAAAAAAACTAAATCCATGCTTATCACAACTAGGCAAAAAAGACAAAATCTCACTATTAAGTTCCCTCCTGTACATCTTAAAAATGTACCAGTTGAACAGGTTACATTCCTCAAAGTGCTAGGAATAACAATTGATAACAATATTAGTTGGCAAACTCACATAACCTCACTGTGCAGCAAAATTTCGCAGAAAGTTTATCAACTCTCCAGAATCAAACGCTTTCCTCGACCTGCATTCACGCAAGCTCTTTTTCCAGTCTCATATCCAATCATACATAGACTATGGATCTACTCTATGGGACTCTGCTAGCGCTAACACCCTCAAACCATTGCTAAGCCTACACAAGCGAGCACTCAAATTAGTCCTCCTAAAAAGCAGTAGTCTTCTGGACTCGGACTATATAAAGATCAAGTTCTCCCCTTAAGTCTGAGATTAGAATACAACAAAGGGGATCATAATGCACAAGATTGTGTGTCTGGGAAGGCACCCTCAACATTAGTTCACAGATTCTCAATTAATTCCTCAAGGACTCTACCCCAAACTTCATGTCCCTGTTCCTAGAATTGATTTATTCAAATCCAGTTTAACATATTCAGGTTCCTGTCAATGGAACTCGCTCCCTGAATCAACCAAACAACACCAATGCATAGCAACCTTCAAACACCATTATTTCAACCATCTTATGTGCCAATACTTGCATACTTCGCCATAAATCCACCACCAACCACCAACACCCCTCTTTGCCTTTTGTATGACCCTGACTATTTAGAAAGTGTTTTGTACTTGAAATGCACATGTTATTCGTTTAATAAGTATGCTGTATACGAGTACGCGCGCGCGCCTGCGCGCGCGCGCGCGCGCGCGTGTGTGTGTGTGTGTATGTATGTGTGCGCGCGCGCACGTGTGTGTGTTTCCTACTTTTACCTGCAATCTTTTCATTATGTTGTTATGCTTGTATGCTTGTATTCTTATGCGACACTCTCTCTCTCTCTCTCTCTCTCTCTCTCTCTCTCTCTCTCTCTCTCTCTCTCACACACACACACACACACACACACACACACACACACACACACACACACACACACACACACACACACAGTTCTGTTGGAATGACTTGATTTATTATCTATATGACATCCCCCCCCCCCCCCCCCCCCCCCCCCCCCCCTCCCGACGTGGTGACTGGGCCATCATTATGCATCTCCCCCCGATTTGTGTGCTTATTTTCATTTTTCCCCTGGTGCTTCAAATTGCTTGTCTTGCATCTCCTTGGAATGTTTTGATTGTCAGATTGTTCTAACGCTCTTTCCCGCACCCACTCTCGCCTCTTTGTCCCTCTCTCCCTCTCGCTCTCTGTCGCCCTTCCCTGCACTCCTTTCGCTCCTTCGTCTCTCGCAGGGAATGAGATACCCGCCTCTTTTGTTCCGCTGAAACCATACACGGTGATGGAAAAAGCAGCGTGCGGAGCGAAGCCCAGTGGCAGTCAGTCTGAACCACAAAGGATGAAGCAGAAACCAACAAAAAAGCGCGTACCACCCCAAAGCGCATGCCATAAAACTGTCTGAAAGCGTGCGCAATTTTTCATTTTTTTGTTCTGTTTTGTTTTGTAAATACGCTATTTTCAGCATCATGCATGCTCATGACCGCGCGCTTCTGACGAGTCGAGGTCCTCCTCCTCCCCCCCCCCCCCCCCCCCCCCCCCCCCCCCCTTTCTTCTCCTCCTCTGACGTTTGTGCGTGTGTTTACCATGTTCACAGAAAAAAAAAAAAAGAAACTAAAACTGCTGATATCGTAATCAACCCATCATGCACGCATCATGGCTTACTGCCTCACTTCGATTGCATACGTCTGTGTCCTAGATACAACTGTGCTGGCCATGAACTAATCAAATTGATCACATGTTCACATTATCAGTTTTGATACCAAAAAAAAAGTTTTGTTTTAAGCGTAAACTCTATGTTGCTGCTATTGACTTTTGAAAAAGCTTTTCACTCTATAGGAAAAAAAAACTTATGTAGCCTATTCTGGTACAAAATGGTATTTAAAGGAAAACTCTTTCAGTGTATTTAAAGCATGTACAGTACTGTCAGAGCTAGAATTTGTTCTGGTGCAAAATTGACAGACTCTATAAACTGTACCCAAGGGGTAAAACAAGGGGATGTTACAAGTCCAGTGCTCTTCTCTTTATTTATTACTGAATTAGAAATAGAAGTGTTTAGAAACTGGAGGCATGGTGCAACATTTATGCATGATTATTTTGAACTATCTATATTGCATTTGTTAGATGACGTAACTCTTCTGTTTGAAACAATAGTTAGGTTACAGGTGCAACTAGACAGTCTACATAGAGCAGCAACACTCTCCATTTAATGTGAAATATGTGAATAAAAAAAGTAATATAGTCGTATCTAGAACAGGTGGTTACTTAGCAGATAGTGAACATTGGACTTACAATGGAATCCTATGCCTCTTGTTAATGTTTATAAATATTTAGCCATCTGTTTTTTTTTTCAAAATGGTTGAAATTTACTCTTTCCTGTCAGAACCTTGCATGTAAAGCAAAGCATGTGTTGTTATGTGTATTGCAAAAATTACTGAAGATAAAGTGCAATTCTCTTACTGTACATTTAAAACTATTTGATGCACAAATACAACCACAACCGTTCAGTATGTGCGGGGGTTAAGCAATGCAGCACACCTCTGTGAAAAAGTACACATCTTTGCTCTTAAAAAACTTTTGGGGACTTCAAATACAAACACCGAATTGTCGGATATACACAGAGGGCAAATAGATACCCTCTGTACATAAATTCTACCATTAGGTGTATGCACCACTACCCAGCCACCATGGTGAAGTGGTTAGCATCGCGGACTCCCGGCTTGGAGGCCGTGGGTTCGATTCCCATCAGAATCATGTGGGAGTTTTCTCCCAGACCAGCTCCTATCCAGAGTTGAGTTTGCTATGGGCTCAGTTGGGAAGACTGGCACACACAATCGAGTTTCATCCACTAAAGGGATGTGGCTCTGAGAGTATTGCTCAAATTTCCTGACCAAAACTGCAGGTGTCTGTATCTCTCAGGCTGGTTTACGCCAGGATATATTATGAAAGGAAGCATAGAGTACAGCCCTGTCATGCAGTCTCAGACCAGAATGGAAATCCATAGCATCATCTTCATCATCCTCATTCTAATCGATTAGCATAAAGAAAGTCTCAAATTCTGTGACCATTCATGCTCTGCTCTCATGGTGACCTTAGTTTCAATGTCCTCTCCACGTCTGTGACCTTGGTTTGGTTCTGTCAGGGTCACCAGCATCGGCGAGCCCATTGGGGCTGTCGTTGGACAGACGTGATGGTGCCCTCCAGAGGGAGAGCTCACTCACACCGACTACACAACTAAGCAAATATTGTCATTAATAAGGGGCTTAGTAGGTGGGGTCCTACGTATGTTGGATCAGAACAGGCACCACTCAAGTGACTTGGCAGCAGTGCAGTGTCTCCTCCAGTGGGTTGCCCTTGATGACTTGACATTGACTGCACCCTGCAGATTGCCGGTGCAGGGGCTGCAGTGGGACTGACTGGGATGTGGCTGTGGGACGGGTGTTGAAATGAGTGGCGTGGGTGCACTGACACTGAGGTGACACAGAAGATGGAACAGCAAAAAAAAGGTGTGTGCACTACTGATTAATGTTGATAACAATTGGTGAGTCAACATTACCATGAAAAACATACAGATCATTATTTGAGTTAGACTCTCGTGATAAGACAAACTGGGCATCTGACATTTCTATCTGTCTGACTTTGTCTCTCTCTATGTCCTTCTGTCTCTGTCTCTGTCTATCTGTTTGTGTGTGTGTGTGTGTGTGTGTGTGCGTGTGTGTGTGTGTGTGTGTGTGTGTGTGTGTGTGTGTGTGTCTCTCTCTCTCTCTCTCTCTCTCTCTCTCTCTCTCTCTCTCTCTCTTCTCCCACCCCAGGATACCCACTCCTCACCCCACCCGTTCCTCTCACTGATGATTGCCATCAGCAAGGGAGAAAAAAAAAAAATCAATCCAATGACTGTCGTCCTTGGTTCTTTATTCGCTTCGGCGGCAGGCAGGGAATGAGATACCCGCTTGTTCCGCTGAAACTATACACGGTGATGGAAAAGCAGCGCGCGGAGTGAAGCCCAGCGGCAGTCAGCCTGGACCACAAAGGATGAATCAGAACTGACTGGAAGCAACGTACCACCCCAAAGCGCAGGCCATAAAGCGCGCGTTTCAATGTCCGAAAACGCGCAAATTAGTGTGTGTGTGTGTGTGTGTGTGTGTGTGTGTGTGTGTGTGTGTGTGTGTGTCAAGTCAAGTCAAGTCAAGTCAAGTCAAGTCAAAATTTTATTTACTGATGGGACATTGAATAAGCACATCATTGCTTTTTTTTTACATCAAGCCATCAAAAAAAAAAAAAAAAAACCCCAGCAACAACAAACGACAACAACAACAACCAAATAGGATATAACACAAAAAAACCAAGAAACAACATACATATACCATTGACATCTGAAATACACTGACAATGCTATATGCACATACGAGTACATAATTTTATATGCATGCACATACATATCCACATATGTCTGTATATTTATGCACATATATCTATGATACAAGTTGATAGACAACAATATACATAAGTAAAGGTATTTGGAATATTTTAATCACACGTTTCTTGCATTGTTTGTTAAATGACTTTTCAATTTTTTCCTAAATGTGTGTGTGTGTGTGTGTGTGTGTGTGTGTGTGTGTGTGTAAATGTGCTATTTTGAACATCTTGCATGCTCATGATCGCCAGCTTATCACAATTTCTCCCCCTCCCCCTCCCCTGACGTTTGAGCATGTGTGTTTACTATGTTCACAGGAAAAAAAAAAGAAAAAGAAGCAACTGAAATTGCGGCTATCGAAATCAACTGACATGCACACTGACTGCCTCACTTCGACTGCATACGTGTGTGTCTTAGATACAAATGTGCAGACCTTGAAAAATAGTGAGTAGATCCCCAATCCCTTCCACTCCCCACCACCTTTTTCAAACCCCATTGATCAATCCAGGATGAATCAAACGCAGTTACCACACGCAGATAAACTTCAACCGTGCGCGGTTTTGGTGAAATCCATGTGCCTTTACCCTGGGTGAGGAATCATCACTCTGTTATCAGACAGAACTCGGGAAAATACGTGCTAATCACATGTTCCTGGATGAAGATCAGAGACAGAGACTGACAGACAGACATACAGACAGAGAGACAGTTGCTTCTGGGCCAGCCGACCGCAGAGGGCCATATCAGGGCTGTGGCCCGCGTCGAAGTCAACTCTCAAGTCATATTTATATAACTGTGAACGCTGTTTATACAATCGGTCGCTTTACGAGTCGTGTGCATGAGTCTAGGTACAGGAGTACCCAGGAAGCACGGTGAAGCTTAAATCCACCCCACCCCACCTCCACCTCCATCCCCACGGGGGGGGGGGGGGGGGGGGGGCAACGCTCACGTAGTAACTACTTGGGTAAAGACAAACAAGACACAAGGCAGAGACTGAATGGGGCTTTGGGGGGTGGGGGGGGGGGAGAGAGAGAGAGAGAGAGAGAGAGAGAGAGAGAGAGAGAGAGAGAGAGAGAGAGAGCGACAGGTGTAGATCAGGGAATCACCCAGGGTAAAAATCAGTCATGGACCCCGACTGGTCTCCACTGTGCGATGTGTTGCTGCGCCGATCGCTTCCTCCTCTTGTCTTCTGCTGTGGTAATGCCAACGGTTAGCGGGGTCTGATCATCCAGTCATCTTGTTCATAGCCCAGCCGACCTCGAAGGTCCCATCAGAGCTGTGATTCAGTCGGCCAGTCTTGTAAATGGGAGTCCTATCTGTGTGTGTGTGTAGTACGTTCATTATGTTGTTCGTCCGTCGACTCGACGAAACACATTTCGGTCATCTAGGGACTGAGCGGTAGGGGGGAGGGGGGGGGGTAAGATGATCTGTGCATACGCAGGTGGATGATCAAGCCAATGCGTGCACAGAATGAGCGGTGACAGCTTGGACAGGCAATGTGGGAGACCTGCCCTTGATTGCTGGCGCAACCAATATAGCAGGAGGGTAAAAAGAGAAGAAAAGGGTGAATAGATGTATGGGTTCACGTCCAGCAATGCAGGCCTGAAACATTTCTAGCGGCTTTTCATGATTGGAAATATTTCTGAATGTCCATGCTAAATCAGACAGGTAGCAGGACTGAAATCAGTGAAGATCAAACGAGGTACCTTTCTTGGTCGAAGACCCTGAATAGACTTTTTTTTTTAGAATAGCTGAAAATGCTTGCTCCCACCCATTTTTGTAGTCCACACAGTGTCAGATGAATGTCACACAGAGTTTTCGTTACCAGAGGTATAAGCACCTGTAAAGGCGGTTTACGCAATCTGTCCCTTTACAATAATGTTTATTGTAACTTCAGTCCTTTGTAACCACCGCGATTCTTTTTTTCTTGCTGTCTTTTATGAAATCATGTCTATTAATAACATTACATCCTTATGCTTTCATGAAATTATATATGCTTTGGTGAAATGATATTGAATGTAGTATTTTAATGCTCCCCCACCCCATACCCCTTTGGGGATTTCCTGTGAATTAAACATGTCTTGTCTTGTCCAAGAATGGGCACTCAGCGAAACAAATCTATCGCATAGACTGACTCTTGTGGCACCGAGACAGACTTTGAAACACTTATACTATTCTTTTTTTTCAAAGTTTTCTGCAAGTTTAGATCTGCATGCCTGGTCTGCATGCACCTCTTCCCGTCCTCCGTTTTAATGTCATCTGTGTGAGTCTTCATTACCAAATTCTCGTACTCACCCACCCACCCCACCCCACTATCACCCACTGGAAACACAAGGAATAAAGTCGGACATCTTTCCAGTGTTCTTGCTATCATGTACCATGGACCTCAGTGAGCAGTACCGAATCCCAGGACCAAAGCTTCTTTTTCATGAATGAAGAATAACTTGGGCAATTCCTGTTCCCATTCCGGAACAATCACACGCCGGGTAACACCAAACGAATGCAGTTTACGACACCGAATCGCAGAGCAGAAATGACAGTGCAGCGCACTTGGAACGAACGAGGACATTTCGTGGGAGGGGCAAGAGCTAACTTACACGGTCATAGTTTATTGTTTATTGTTCCCTGCTTCATTTAAGACTTTTTTTTCTCTTTTTTTTACCCTATTGGAATATTTTTTTCTCCCAGAAAGGCAGATTTCCATCTATTAAAAGTACGATGAACGCTTACTTTTTACGGTGACGAAGTACTGAATTTAAGAAGAACGGGATATGTTCATGCATTACAGACGTCAAATTTGAAGGGAAGGGGTTTGGGAAAGGTGGGGGGCGGGGGGGGAGCGAACCAAAATCCTCAAACTCTGAAATGCATGACCCTGATTATCACAAAACCTTTGCCCAGCTTAAACGCTGAACTAGTCTAGCACCAGCCCTAAAGAAACCTCACACTAAAACTTATAGGAAAAAAAAAAGAAAAAAAAACAACAGAAAGAAAGACAGACAGAAGAGAAGAAAGACAGAAAGAAAGAAGAAGAAAATTGTAAGAAAGAACAACAAAGAAAATATTACGGGGAAATTGTGTTTGCAATGATGGGGGCAGCTGGTTTGTCTTCTCTTGACTCCATCATCGAAGGAAAGAGGGTCCATCACTTGAGTTAGGTGACAGTAAGGGAAATGGGATGTGGTAGCAAGCGGAAATTTATCTTGTCTCATTTCCTTTGCAAAGAAATACCGATAAAATGGCACGTTGAAATATGGTTCTGTGTGTGTGTGTGTGTGTGTGTGTGTGTGTGTGTGTGTGTGTGTGTGTGTGTGTGTGTGATAGACAGACAGACAGACAGACAGAGACAGACAAAGAGACAGAGACACAGACAGACAGAGAGAGAGGCACACAGAGAGAGAGAGAGAGAGAGAGAGAGAGAGAGAGAGAGAGAGAGAGAGAGAGAGCTAAACTGAACTGAACATAATCAATGTCATTAGCTATACAGCTTTGATGACATGAGGGATGCAAAGCAAAAAGCAAATAAGCTGAACAGTAAATCCACAACAAACATGAATTAA
>JADBJO010017340.1:0-37929 GCA_016801955.1 Conus betulinus | reverse complement strand
CATGCAATGTGACCAAGTGCCATTGTGACCAAGCGTGTTGTGACAAAATGTCGTTGTGACCACGTGTCGTTGTGACAAGTACCGTTGTTGCTTCATCCCGGTTTGCCTCTTTTAACTATTTTACAGTTATTTAGTCTCCTGAGTACCTGTACCTTAGCTTGTACAATGCAGATGACTAGTGGTCAGTGCCACTGACCATGTGATTATGACGTAAATCGGAGATTTTAAACTATTAAACAGCTAATTAGTGTTTCCAGAGTGCTTGTGTACCTCGTACAATGTAGATTACTTGTGTGTCAGTGCCGCTGACTACTGGTCATTATGACGTAAATCGGAGATTTTAACTATTTCACAGCTAATTATGGTCTCCTGAGTACCTGTGTACCTTGTACAATGCAGACGACTGGTGGTCAGTGCCACTGACCACTGGTCACTATGACGTAAATCAGATATTTTCGACTATTTTACAGTTAATCAGAGTCTCATGAGTGTTTGTATATCTTGTGCAATGCAGACAACCAGTGGTCAGTGTCACTGACCATTGGTCACTTTAATGTATATCAAAGATTTTAACTATTTTTTACAGCTAATTAGAGTCTCCTGAGTGCCTGTGTACCTTGTACAATGTAGATGACTGGGGGGGGGGGGGGGGGGGGGGGGGGGGGGGTCAGTTCCAGCTAGTCCTGGAATGACCGCGAGGGTAAAAGCAGGCTAGCCCAGAGTTACCCTGGAGTAAGTTCCAGAAGGTGGGTAAGAATGGGCTGTTACACCGGTTTCAAGCCGTTGGCACACCCTCCCGTTAACGAAGTTCATAGCCGGCCCACGTGAACTGCCTGCATCTCTCCAACTCTGCAGAACATGGCTGAGGCCAGAACCCCGTGCAGGAGGAAGGAAGGAGGTTTGAACAAGCTATGCTATACACGGGGAAAAGAACGAAAAATCTCGGGTTAAAAGAAAACGCCACACTACATAGATAAAAAAGGACAGATTATATTGAGGATGGGGGAAAGAAGGAGGGTAAAAGCCAGTATAAAAAAAAAAAAAAATAACGCATAGGGGCAGGATATCTGACCGTGACAGTCAGTTCTGCCGTAAAAGAAAACATTTTCTCTACTTTTAAATCAGGTATGAAATAAGTAGAGCCCGCATTCTTCTGAATTAATGATCAATCTGTGTATACTTTTAAATGATTTGGATACTTCTCTTCAATATGAGATTAACATTGTTTGCTACTATGTTTATATTGTCCTTTTTTTTTAAATCAGCGTGGTCAATATCAAAATGGGCCCTTTGAAGTTCCCATGGTGTTGGTGTTCGTTTTATTATAATGATAAAGTACATAGAGCTGCAAAACAAGGTGCAAAATGTAGTTCAGAGTCTCTGAAGATGAATTTTCCACTTTCGGTTCAAGAATCATATAGTATAGTAGAATAATTTGCTCGGAACCATTTCCAGAATTCTTTTAAAAAGTCTCACAATAAGCCTGTTTACACATATTTTAGCATTGCAAACATTAAAACACACTCCCACATCAGCAGAACTTTATCGTCCCTTATGTATAGGTAGAAAGTCGATAATTTTACAACATTCAGTTAAAATATCTTATGTGTTTGTGGACAGCACATCACAGCTGACCATATTCTCTCTCATGTGCCTCTATCAAACAATTTATAGCCATGCTTCTACGTAAACAATTAGAAATTTCTTTGAATCACCTTATAAACCTATGAATTCTTTCTTTGTTTTTTAAGATTCCAATCGGTAAGCACTTATAGTTTCTTACATTCATCATCTCATAGTTCTGACTTTGCTTATAAGTGGGTCAAACATATACCTACTGCTACATCTACATAAAGAAATACGAAAGGACTATCTTCATCCGCCCCCCCTACTTCTCACTCTTCTCTTCCACATCAAAACCATTTTGTGATTTTCTAGTTTTATCGTAAGCGGTTTGGTTTATTTGTTTGGTTTGTGTTTTGATGGGGGTGTGGTACTTCTTTTTTTTTTTTCTAGTCAAATATTACCTAGAGTGAACTAACTAACTAACACGTCAAATATTACCTAGAGTGAACTAACTGACTAACACACAATGTCTGATGTGACGACGACTGGCCTTTACCACGCAGTGAAAAGCAACATTCGTACAGAGCGCCCTGATACCCCTCCACCAATCACAGCCACAGCACGGGGTACAGCCCATCCCTCCCTGCCCCACGTTGCTATCCCATCAAACCTCTCTCCAGCATGAGGACCACTGCACGAGTGCAGCGGCTTCACCGGTGACTGAAACGTCGTGTGCTACGGCCCGGCCCAGCCCCTGGGATAGTGACTCCTCCTCTCCTACCCTCCTTCCCCCTGTGGCTACCTGCACCGCCCACTCCCTCACCTCTCCCTCCCCCCCTGTCTCTCTGTCTCTGTCTCTGTCTCTCTCTCTCTGTCTCAGTTTGTCTGTCTCTGTTTGTCTGTCTGTCTGTCTGTCTGTCGTCTGTCTGTCTTTGTCTGTCCTGTCTGTCTGTCTGTCTGTCTGTCTGCCTACATGTCTGTCTGTCTGTCTGTCTGTCTCTCTCTCTCTCCAGTATGTCTGCCTCTGTCTGCCTGTCTGTCTGTCTTTGTCTGCCTGCTTACCTTCCTGCCTGCCTGTCTGTCTGTCCCTCCCCACCTCCTCTCTCTCTCTCTCTCTCTCTCTCTCTCTCTCTCTCTCTCTCTCTCTCGGTTTGAAATATGCAGAACATTTGTTCTGCAAACGATGATAAAATCTGTTTGAAGTTGAATTAAGACAGCATTTAAATTTTGTATTGACATGGTTTAGAACTGGTGTGTCCGAAGATGCGTGTGACTACTATTGCTATAGATCACATACAGAAACAGACTTAATTTGTCCACTGTGTAGAATTACCAAGGCAGATGATGTTCACTTTCTTTTATGCTGTCTTTCATTCACTAATTTACGAAAACAGTTCCTACCTTTGAAATTTTATAATATCCAAGCCAGTTACGATTGAGTTTACTGTTGGCATTTAAGAATGAAAACATTGTCAGAAAATTATCATTATTCTTATATAAAGCGTTTAAAAATACGATCTGCTGCTATATCTTGAGATCTTGAAATACATATACATTTATGACTGTGTGTGTATAGATAGTAAGGAAATGTTGCAATGTTCGAGAATTGAAAAGCGTACACCTTCAAGAGGGGAAATGGCCTATGCTTGAATAAATTATCCCAATCCGAATCCAATTCTCTCTGTCTGTTCCTCTTTGTCTATGTCTGTCTGACTTTTCATCTGTCTGTTTGTCTGTGTCCGTCAGTCTGTCTGTCTGCTTTCCTGCCGACCTGCCTGCCTGCCTTCCTGCCTGTCTGTCTGTCTTGAGAGGCAAAAACATCCCTAAAGCTGGCCTCAAGGTCTTGGTTGTAAATGAAAACGATGGTCATTAGTATACAACATCTCTCTCTCTCTCTCTCTCTCTCTCTCTCTCTGTCTCTCTCTCTCTCTCTCTCTCTCTCTTCTTGTGCGTGAGTGTGGTTGATGTCAGTTACCGTCACTTGTCAATTGTTGACAGTACTGGTTTGTTGCTGTTGTAACATAAACTCTCTCTCTTCTTCTGACAGTCTCTCTGAAGGATGTTCTTAAAATAACTCTCTGTTCTTCAATCACAAGACAGATAATAAATACACGCACCCATGCACACACGCACGCACACACACATACACACACACACCACACACACACACACACACACACACACACACACACACACACACAGAGACACACACACACACACACGCGTGCGTGTGCTCAGGCATAGGAGCTCGCGCATGTGGGCATCCAAAACATACAAATAACAGATAATCAAAAAAGATAAAGGAAGATATGCAAATTACAAATGTTTAACATATTGATATATCTTCAAACTGATATCACTTTCACCTAAAATGAAAAATATTGTAAAGAAAGTACATGCAATTGTAGTATATTTATATTACTAGAGGTATAAGTATACAACATAAAAGAACTGTCATTATATGTGTGTCTTTTCACAACTTGATAGGCCAGTTTTGAGACGAGCATTGCAAAATGTTTGTAGTACGTATGAGAAGTTATTCTACTTACTCTTGAATGGTAAGACTAGGCCTAACGTTCAATGGCCAGAGGCCCTTAAAGGACAAGGGACACTGTCAGACATCGGTCTGCGTAAGGTATGATAACTCTTATCGCTAGCAGTAGTGGCGAGTTTGTTGTCTCTCTCAGAGCTCTGCTGGTTCCTTTTAAACTTCAGTAGGTCGGCTGACGATAGGCGTCGGTGTACTTCGATTCTTTTCCCCCCCCTACTGAAAAGGCTGTCTTCAAGGGCCACCGGGCGGCCTTCTTCGTGCTAGGGTGGCAATGGTCCTGTGCCGCGTGAGGCCCCTTCAAATACTTGAATGCTGGTTCAAGTTTGGTGGAATTGGTCTTGAACGTTGGTTCACTTTTCAAGTTGTTGGTCGACCGACGATGGGCGTCGGTGTGTGTTTGCCTGCTGTCCCCCAACATCATCAGGCAGGCTGTCTTCGCGATGGTCCTGTGCCGCGTGAGGCCGCCTCAAGGAGGAGGAGCAGGACGAAAGTCGCTGGAGCGCTGCACGAGCCCCTAAAACTTGGCGGGCACTCGCTGACTGCGGCCGAGAGGGCAATTTTTCAGCCCAACCCCCTAAGGAGTGCCCCCCATGTCTGCCACCCCCCAAAACAGCACGGTATCCTGGGCCACACGGTAGTCGCAGTCAGGCAGCGCTCCTTCGCCAATCGCCCCACATCTCCAGGAGCCGTCCCCCGCGACACAGGCTAGACCCGCCGTCACCCACATGGCTGGAAGGTTGTCTGCGCCGCCCGACACTGATCTCTCACATCAGTGTCCCTCAAAGGAGAGCTGCCACCTCTCCCCTGCCGTCCCCCAATGACACAGACTAGACCCGCTGTCACCCATATGGCTGGAAGGATCGCTGCGCCGCCTGACACTGACCTCTCTCCACATCAGTGTCCATTACAGAAGATCTGCCACCTCTCGTTTGGCGTCCGCTGTTATGCCACACTCGCAACGGTAATGTCACACTAAATTTGTACCTTTATATTTACGTCCATACTTGCTTCAAAGGCGAGGTGGCTAAAAGTCGAAATCGAAAGAAATTATAAGAATAATAAAAGTAATTGCTTACTTACAACAATCCGGACAAAGAGATTACAGAACAAAGCATGATGCGTTCCCACGTGTTTGGTCTTCTTTAGGTTAAACAAACAGCCTTCAGAACAATGAAAAACGAATAAGTCTTCTTTAGGTTAAACAAACAGCCTTCAGAACAATGAAAACGAAGAAGTCTTCTTTAGGTTAAACAAACAGCCTCCAGAACAATGAAAACGAAGAAGTCTTCTTTAGGTTAAACAAACAGCCTCCAGAACAATGAAAACGAAGAAGTCTTCTTTAGGTTAAACAAACAGCCTCCAGAACAATGAAAACGAAGAAGTCTTCTTTAGGTTAAACAAACAGCCTCCAGAACAATGAAAACGAAGAAGTCTTCTTTAGGTTAAACAAACAGCCTCCAGAACAATGAAAACGAAGAAGTCTTCTTTAGGTTAAACAAACAGCCTCCAGAACAATGAAAACGAAGAAGTCTTCTTTAGGTTAAACAAACAGCCTCCAGAACAATGAAAACGAAGAAGTCTTCTTTAGGTTAAACAAACAGCCTCCAGAACAATGAAAACGAAGAAGTCTTCTTTAGGTTAAACAAACAGCCTCCAGAACAATGAAAACGAAGTCTTCTTTAGGTTAAACAAACAGCCTTCAGAACAATGAAAACGAAGAAGTGCTTTTCTTCTCATGTTCAGCGCAAAATTGGTGTTGAATGAACATGAAGCCATTGTGAAGGGGACCACGGAAGTGAAAATAACCGTGATGACACTAATTGTAATTATACCACAGTAATAGTAGTGAAGATGATGACTACATTAAAACACAAAGGGAGAAATGCTACCCCTTTTGATAACACTGTGACAATAATAGTAGTAATATCAATAGTGGCTGAACACAGAAGGGGAGAAAAGAAAGAGGAGAAAAGAATTTTAAAAAAAAAGAATTATTGTTTAAAGGTATACTGATAATAGTAAAATAATGGGAGATTAACAATAGTGATCAGAAGCAAAGATTAGAAATGATTAATGAATAAAAAGCAAACAAAACTAAGGGGTGGTGATCATAATGATAGTAGTTACATATAGTGATGTTGGTGCTAATAATAATGGATTGAAAGAAATGGAAGTGACCCAAATCGTAAAGGGCTGTCAATGTCTCCAATAGAACAGGAGGAAAAAAAAAGGGGGGGGGGGGGGGGGGGGGGGGGGGGGGAGGGGGAAGCTCATATAGGCTACCTACGTTACATACACACATATGCGAAGGGAAGGGAAACTCATGCAAACAGTATTACTGGGGAAGCAAACAGTACTGTTGGATGATGATCATAATAATACTAAAATTTAGAAAGAGAAGGGGTTAGTTGACGCTAAGGACATAAACAAAGTACAGGACAAGACACAATACATTTCGACCACTTGAGTCTTCTTCAGGCAAAACCAAATAACATTTAGGACAGTGAAAACGAAGAACTCGAGAAACCACTTATGTTCTGCATGTTCGGCGCAAGATCAAAAGAACCACAAGAGGCTGAAATGCATTGCGTTTTGTACTGTACTTTGGTCCTTGGCGGTAACTAACCCTCTCTCTTTTTAAATTTTGTTTTATTTTTTTTCGTTCTCAGTCAATCCGTTTTGAAACTAACATAATAATGCTAATTATGCAATAGTCTTGGTGTAATAATTCTGGTTGAAAAGAAATGGACATGATCAGTGGGAAAATGGTAAATATTTCTGTTGTGAAAAAAAGGGGGGGGGGGGGGGGGGGGGGGGGGGGGGAGGGGGGGGGGGGGGGGGGGGGGGGGGGGGGGGGGGGGGGGGGGGGGGGGGGGGGGGGGGGGTGGGGGGGGGGGGTGGGGGGTCGTATAGCCAGGGAAGAGGGAGGGGGAAGAGGGAAGGGAGACTAATGTAGAAGAGGTAGTATATGTACAGGTTGTAACGCTTAAGCTTATAAATCCATGCATTGACATGTACATTTAGAATTTATTCAGATTTCATTGTTCGGTTTAGATAAACGAATGTATTGTTTTATCTGATGTATCACGGAAACAGAGTCATGAAGTCGTCATATGAAGATTCGTAGTTTTCATGCAAGGGACTGAAAGAGTCAGGACATCAAGAGTTGTCGTCCGTAATTATCGTTACAAAAGTTCTTTTTCTTCTGATTGCTTCATAAAGTCTGTAATAACGAATTGTGCAAATAAAGAAAAAAAATAAAGCTAACAATTTTGAAACAAATTTTAAGAGCTTTTGTTAATTTTATTCTCTTTTAGATATTTATTCGTAACTAAGTATTGATAAAAATAGTAGTAAATTATATCATAAAAGGTATAAATGTAAATAAGTACAAAACTGGTAAACGAGCAGTGGTGTTGAGCGTAGTGGAATTCTGTGGCAAGCATAAGAAGATGCTTGTACTATAAAACGTGTAATTATGGAACGTTAATTAAACATAGTTTGTAAATTAACACATATGCGTTTACACGTCTAAAGACTATCGTGTGTGCGCGCGCGCGCACATGCATGCTGTTGTGTGTTATGTTGTGCGACAGTGTATGTGATCGTGCATGCACCTTTGAATGCACACGCGTGGTACTTACTGCACCATTAAAAAAATTAGTTTCATATATGTGTTTACTGTAACTCTTATATAGTTATAAGCGCTCAGGGCTTATAAAGTAAGATTAACCGTCATGAGTTTTTTATTCTTATTATTATATGATAAGACAAACAATGCAGAGCAAGTCTTAGTATCCTCATCTACTCTCAGTTATTATAACTACAGAAGGGCTAATAGAAGCAAATTATAAAAGTTATTGATTTCACAGAAAAACAATCCAGATAAAACAGATTACGGAACAAAGCACGACGAATACCGACCTTTATGGTCTTCTTTAGGTTAAACAAACGACATTTACGACGAACGAATAAGCGCTTGTCTTCTCATAATCAGCGCAAAGCTTGTGTTGAATAAAAACGAGGTTGTTTGGAATGCGACCACAGAAGTGAAAAATAACAATGTTGACTATAATAACAGTTATACAAGTAGTTGGTAATAAGAGTGAAGATGATGACAACATTTGAAAATGAGGTTAGAAAAACTGCCACTTTTGATGATCATATGACGATGATAGTTGTAGTATTATACAGATGGGGAGAAGAGGTTACAGGGTAGTCAAAAAAGCATTAATATAAAAAATAAAAAACGCACACACACACACACACACACACACACACACACACACACACACACACACACATTGCTTAATGGTATAGTGGTAGTAGTAATAATGAAAGATGAATAATGATTAGAAGCAAGGAATAGAAAATGTTCAATGAATAAAAAGCAAACAGAACTATTGGGTGGCGATGATAATGATAGTTATAAATAATGATGTTGGTGCTATTTATAACGATACGAATAATCATAATGGTTTGAAAGAAATGGAAGTCATCAAATGAATAAAGGGCTATCAATTATTATTGAAACAGGTTGGAAAAGGGAGGTGGGGGGGGGGGGGGGGGTTAAATCACGGGGGGGGGGGGGTTAGGAGGGGGGGGGGGGGGGGGGGGAATAAACAGTACTGGGGGTTATGCTCATAATGATACCTATACATCTACATATACACATATGCAAAGGGAAGAGAAAGAAATGATGCATTGCACAGGGAATTAACTTTCAACAAACAGTAAACTTGGGAAAACAGTACTGCTGGATGATGATCATAATGATACTAATATAATAAATGTAATGATGTTAGTGTTTTCTAAGACTGGTTCGAAAGAAGATGGAATGATCAATGTGAAAAGTTATATTTAGTATCAATGGGAAAAAAGGGGGAATGGGGTGGGGGGCGGGAGTGGAGGGGATGGGGTACTACTGAAAAAAGGGGGGATTGGGGTCGTGAATGGAATGGGGGGGAAGATGGGGGGGGGGGGGGAGGGCTTGTGGGTAGTGTGAGTAGGTTGGTGTGATAGCTACATCTCCACCATAACATACACTCATATGCACAGGGAAGAGGGAAGGGGGTGGATTAGGGAAGGGAAACTTATGTAGAAGAGATAGTATATGAAATTGAAGAAAATAAGATGGAGACGAGAGGGAGGGGATGGGTATCTGAGTAAAGAATAGATTGATGTCGTGAATGGAGAGTTGGCGAGGTGTAGTAAAAGACAGGAAAGGAAGATAACTGTGATCCCTATGAGGTAAATAGTGGGGAGTGTGGGTAGTGTGAGTACATGTTTGGTGGAGGGTATTAGTGGGCTGGTGTTTGGTGGTGTGGATAGGTGCGTGCTGCTTTTGGATGTTGATGTCACGAGGATGGAAGGAAGAAGGGCTCAATACCTAACTGCAAATTCTGCCCCCCTCACCACACCAGACACCATCCACAGAGCCCCAAGGACTCCTTCACTATTAAACGCACATTCTCCTGCAGGAGCCACATTATTTGTATATGCTATCCACTGCCAGCTGTGTGGCAAGATCTATATAGGTGAAACCATCCCGCACACTGGAGACATGCATCTCTGAACACCTGGTTGACATCCGCAACCACAGATCCAAACCGTTGCCATACACATTCAACCACCCCCAACACATCAACCAGTCGGCATAATCTTCCACCAAAACACACACACACACACACCACACACACACACACACCACCACCACCACCCACACCACCCCACCACCACCACCACCACCCACCACCATACAGAAGTTGCAGCTACCCCCATTTATTTATTTCATTTCATTCTATTTCAACTTTGTCGTTGTAATTTCTCAGAATTGTTTTCTTGTATCATTCCCGTCTGGTGGCCATTTTCAATTTGGAAACGAACACAGGAGAAAGCTGAGCTAAGTGTTGTTGTCACTGTCCTAAATATTGTGTTTTTTTTCACCTGAAAAAGACCCAAGAGGTCGAAATGCATTGTGTATAGTCCTGTATTCATGTTTGTCTATGTCCTTGGCGGTAACTAACCGCTCTCTTTTCAAATACCTTAAAGTTAAACCAAAAAAAAAAAAAAAAATTAAAATAAAATGAAATAACAAGATGAATAGCCTGTTGCGTTAAGTATCATATATCTAGGCCTACAAAGGTTCGTATTCACACACATTCTGTCGCACAACAATGAACTCAAACCGCATGCGTGTACACATACACACGATGAAGTGAACAGGCGTACAGGCACAAGTGTAAGTGTAAAGTTGTCTCGATCGTCATTTGTCAGATGGATTTCCTCAGTTTCCCCGATGTAGGTGACAGTGCGTCGCAGCTTCTGTAATTCTCCGTAGAGCTTCCGGGCTATTCGGTTGAGCCGGGCCAAGTTAAGTTTACTACACAGTTAAGGAAATTTACCACCTATTTAATGAATTACAAGCATTGTGTATTGCTTGTCCCAAAATTAATCAGTTATGTGATAAGTGTATTTCACGCTTAATATGTTAAACGTTTAATAACATTAAATACTACTATTGCTGCTAATGTTTATGTATATTTTTAAAAATATCTTAAGTAAAGATAAAGTTAATACATAAAATAAAGTTGTACAATCATAAATATATTAAACAACTATTGCTGTAATTTTTTTTCCCTAAAATTTCTTAATTCATCAGTACACTTTTATGAAAAAAAAAATAAGAAAAGAAAAGGAACTTTTGCGAAAATAGTTACGGACGACAACTCTTGATGTCCTGACTTTTTTCAGTCCCTTGCACAAAAATTAACCTTCATGTTGTTGCTGTTGTTGTTGTCGTTGTTGTTGTGATGATGTTGTCGTACCCTGGCTAAAAGACTCCATGGATCATCCGAACAGCCAAAATACTTAAAGACTATGGTACAAATGCATCAGCTAGGGATGAGAACATTACGCATGTTACCGTTTTTGATAACCCTGCCACGTGGGCAACCACACTCCGACTTCGAGATAAGACTAACAGCAAACAAGTAGGGTAAACTCTTGCTCCCACAAACAAAACATAAGGAATGCTGCTTACGACACCGAATCGCCTAGCAGACATGACAGCACAGGACACACAGAACAAACAAGGAAACATCCACACACACACACACACACACAAAAAAAAAAAAAAAAACGACCGTTCCAAGCTTGCCCATATACCCTGTACCGAACACATCTACACAGCAACAAGAACTGGAAAAAATGAACATATATAAATGAACTTTTATTCAAGACTGGCGCAGCCTTTTAAAACTTGTATATAGTCAGACTAGTACAAGGACGAACAGAAGCAAATACAAATAACCTCGATGGTACAGGAATATGGGCAAGCTTGGAACATGATGTATTCCTGTCTCCGTTCTCAGTATTTTTGTTTCCAACAGACGTTTTCCTGCCGTGAATCATCCTCGTTCGTCCCTCGTATAAAATGGTTTCCATGTGTCCAATCTCGTCGTCGTGTGTGTGTGTGTGTGTGTGTGTGTGTGTGTGTGTGTGTGTGTGTGTGTGTGTGTGCGTGCGTGCGTGCGAGTGAGAGAGAGAGAGAGAGACTATGGTCGTGCGGACTGCGTTCCTGTATTGCATAAAACTATGTCATAGTAAGCCGGTAAAAAAGATTGCATATGGTTCCAGTGACTTCCTGTCAATTTTCCTTTTTCTTTGTTTGTTTTTGTTGTTTGTTTTTTGCTGATATCCAGAGGGGCTAAAAAGGCTGCAGACGCCATGTTGGAGAATCTGCCCTTTGCCTTAAAAAAAAAAAAAAAAAAAAAAAAAAAAAAATATATATATATATATATATATATTTTATAGACCGTTCGAGATTTTATTTTGGGCCTTCGTGCGCCCGGTTGTGCCTCCCCACCTTTCCTTTCGTTTAGTTATAGATTGTGTTTCCCCATGGACAGGGCTCTATCCCTTGACCCCCGTCTCCCCACTTTACCAACGCCATACGAAAGTCCTGGCACCTCCGTTTAGAGTGGCCAGTCTCTGCCTGATACGTACAGGTAGAGGGAGGGCTACTTTGCCCCCCTTTGCCCCCCCCCCCCCCCCCCCCCACACACACACACCTACTTTCTTTCTTCTCACCTTGAACATCGAGCGTGTTTCCACTGTGTCGAACAGTTTTGTTTGTTTGTTTGTTTGTTTGTTTTAAAGATTTATTATACAGAGCTTTTTTTTTTTTTTTTTATCAGACTTCTTTTAAAAGTTTTTAATTGAATGTTTATTCATTGATCGGTTGATTTATTCGCGACGTTTATGTATTAATTCACAAAGCAGACAGACAAAAATGACCAGAGAAAGAGACAAAGAACAGAGAGAGACAGAGTTAGGGGGATGGAGGGGGACGGGGGTGGGTGGGTGGGGGGGGGGGGGGGGGGGGGGGTGGGGAGGGAAGGGGGGGGGGGGGCCGAAGGTGGGCTGAAGGAAAGTGTTGGTTTACCTGATATATCAGAAAAACGCAATTATAACATAGTATTTTGAAGGTTAATAGTTTTGTGCAAGAAAGTCGGGACATCAAGAGTCGTCGTCCGTAATTAATGTCACAAAAGTTCCTTCTTTTCTTATTTTTTTCATAAAAGATGTAATAACGAATTAAACATTTTGAGGAAAAAAATATAAGTTTCAATTGTAAAACAGAATTGATGTATTTTCCTACTAAGTTTTTTCTTCACTAGTATATTTTTATTTTAAATAAATGTTAGTAGCAATAGCAGCATTTTATATTATTAAAGGTCTAATATGTATAATCACACAACTGATAACTGCATTATCATCAGTCCCAAAATGAGTCTTTAATACATTTTGCATCATCATCACATGTATAGTGTTCTATGACATCACTGCAATATCAATAATCGGTAGCCTATTTGATATGATAGACTTATCACCTCCTTGTCATCTTTCAAGCTGCTAACTTACAACACTACAGATTCTGTTTCGAACATTCCTTATGACGTCTTCTCCATGTGCGTCACATCTGAAAAGAGTTTGGAACGTCGTGATTTCAATGAAAAGCAGGCAAGGTGGGTGTACCACCATGTTTGCTTAAATTTCTGGCGAGATCGTTGGCGAGCAGGTCAACGTCGCAGTGTTTGAGCTTGCGCCCATATTTCAGGATGTACTGCAAGGTTTCGTTCGTGACCTTTGACTGGTTTGGCAGCAGGACGAAACCTCAATTACTTTGAAGATTTGTAAAAAAAAAATAAAAATAAAAAAGCCCCCCCCCCCCCCCCCCCCCCCCAGTTATCATTTAAAAGTCAGAATAAAAACATTTCAATAAGATACTCAGATTAAATAAACTATGCAGAAACATGCAGGTTTTTTTTTAAATCTCTGTCCACAATCCTGAGTAAGCTCTATGTGGTGGATATAAAGCTGTAGAAGCCATCTGTGCATGGAACGCTAGTGTATATAACACAAGGCAGCTCCGAGCTGTGTTGTGGTTGTACCATCTAAAGAATGACATCAGATACGTTGGCCACCTCAACAGCAGAAGACTCTACCAGACAGCAGGAAGAAGGGGTGGGGTAGGGGGGGGGGGGGGGGGGGGGGGGGTGTCGTGTAGACAGGACAAAAATCAGTAGACAGGACAAAAATCAATCAATAGTTAAAACTGCCCAAGAATAAGCCCAGCCATATGCCTCAAGGGATGGACTGTACAATGAGTAACAAACAAGGGATCTTTGTCAGATGCTACATGTGCTCACAGCAGCTTTTCACGTCACAGAGAATACATAGCATTCAGGAGTGTTAAGTACTCTGACTTCATTCTGATGGAGCTAATCAAGGCAGATGAAGACTAACATTCATGAATTATCAGTGTCATTTATTGCGAGAGGAAATGAATGACGTTTACTTGCCTGATTCAGTCAGTATGAAACTCATGTGCTAATATTTTGCAATTATCTACGCCAAGTTCCAATGCAAGAAAGCTAATAGATCAACAATAATAAAAAAAAAAAAAAGTACGGTTATTGCTTCAGCTTTAAACAGGCAGACTCGATTTTGTTATGAACACTTTAATACATTTATCCATGTACAAACTCAATAAGTCAACTGTCATAATTTTGTATATGTTTTAACTAAATGTTATACAAATTCTTGGCGTTTCGTTTATTTTGCTTTCTCCTTTTGTATGTTGTAAGTTTGTGACGTGACGCTTGACAAAACCATCCATAGGTCCCTCTAAAACCCAAACCAAAGAATAGATTTCAAATCTGTGCCCACACTCTCCCCTCTCAAAACCCCCCCCCCCCCCCCCCCCCCTCTTAGAACAATGCGAGTCGCATGCTTTCGACTCTGCTACAAGAAAAAATTGTGTCACGGTAAATGCGTGACGCCTTTCGTTCTTATCGGCCCTACCCCCCTTTCCCCCTCTCAACCCTCCTTCCCCATGCTGTGCGATACTACGCAGCGTGGGATGTGGATTCTAACATTAGCCCGTCTCACCCCCCCCCCCCCCCCTACCCTGCGACACAAAGGCAGGTTGCCACGCTCTCCACCCCACCACCACCCCCCCCAGGTTGCCACGCTCTCCCCCCCCCCCACCCCCCCCCCCCCCCCCCCCACCTGAGCCACGGGCGGCTGTAATTGACACAAAGGCCATCACCCCGCGATCCCCCCCGTGCTCGCAGACACCTACGTGGACGCATAAATTAAACTGGGGCTCACGGACACCTATACGGATGCATAAATTATCCCGTGCCCATTAGGTTCAAACAATTCCCGAGGCGATTGGTAACAAGACTAAATCCCTCCCCCTCTCACCCCTGATCAGTAAATGACAGGTTGTCAAAATTTGATTCCGTATGGGAGAGATTCATATACCAGGCACACACAGGCGCAACTTCACTGACCCCTCAGGACTGCCTGTAGTCAAGAGCAGAGGAAGACAAAGGGACAGAGAAGGCCTAGTAAATTCTTGATAAAATCTCTGATCTCAAGTCATTCACTGTTCATTCCCAGGAAAAGTGAGTTGGAACTTTGTTTTACATTTTTGAATCTATGTATTGATTTTATGTATGCTGTGTGTGTTAACATTGTAACTTTGTACAAATGCTTAGCAACATTTATCAAACTGATGAATGATTATTCTGTGTAGTAGTTTGCTTGCCATCATATGGCAAAAGCTCTCTCCCAGTGGTTATGATTCCTTGTTAAAAAATCTGACCACTGTTCTTTGTGTGCACCTTGGCTTTTCCAGGATGTAATTCTGGCTGTAAATATAATTCAATGATTAATTTTGATCAGGAAAACAGTATGCCTGTGCTAGGTAAAAACTGCTACTCTGATTTATAAATACTGGTGATTATTGGAATGATTTGTAGTGTATGACTTTAAGTCTACACCACATGTGTACTTGGACTAAGCATAGCCCAAGTCAGTGTGGTTTAACTCATATGAAACAAGGAAGAGTTGTTTAACTAAAAACTGTAACATTGTATTACTGTCTCCTACCCTTTTTTTGTAAGCTTAACTTAGCCTTTAAACAAAAGTGGAGGTTAATAGTTATAGCAGAAACTCTACCATAGAGAAAACTTTGCTGGCTGAGTCTCACACTCCTCTGAAAGAAAGAGGAAAAGAGTAAATGTGTGCACTTGACAAGCCAGCCATCAGATTCTCACCTACAGATCAAGTTCTCTTTATCGCAGAACTGGGATCCTGGTCACGCTGCACATTGCGGTTAAACCAGAAGCTGGGACTTCGCCAGAAACCAGGGTGACACCAGACAACCAATCTATACCAGTGGGGCAGTCACCAGCCACAGGAGAGATCAACTATTCTCTCCGAAGCAAAGCTAAGTTTGCTTACCACCTGGACTCAAACCCATCAGACCCTTACCCTCACTTATGATGAAAAAACAGTGAGAACCTGTCTATGAGTACCACTCTGGCTACATTACTGGGTATTCGCAAGCGGGGTGGATGTATAATAACCATATACATACAGTGTAACTTAGACAGAACCCCTGTATGCCAACTTAAGCTTGCTGCACAGAGTGCCAGCAAGTAAAGTAGGAGTGAGGAAGGACCCTGCATTGTGGTAGTCCAATGAGAACCGAAACGCAGTCTATGGAAGTGACATGCCATTTCTTATCTATGTGTAACTAATAAAAGTTGATGTATGAAAGTGCACTTAACTGTGTCAGTTCCCTGTTGTTCAATCGAATGCTGAATGTTTGAACTTCTCTCTACAATTCTGTATCTCGGAGCTATAAGTACTTTTAAATAAGAGTACAAGCCTAAGGAAAAATATCTCAGAGCCATTCTCCTGTATTTGATCAATACCCGGAACAAATAAAAATTTCTTTGATGACTAGTACCGGAAAGTTGCTCCTTCCACCACTAGTAAGAGAGGGGGTGTAGGTGAAATGTTAAGATAATTTTCATCGAGAAATTATTCTAAGTCCTTCCCCTAGAGGACACACCTACCACTCATATCCATCTCGTCACAAAGTTCAATATGTAAGCACCGTCATACCCAGCGTGTATAATCTTTGTCTTTGCAAAAAGAACTTTTATCCAAAATCTTTTTTTTTTTTTTAAATTTACATGCACAAAAGCCCGTTGTGACAACATGAAGCTATCCACGCAAAGGATGTTTTAAATTCTGTTCTGATTTACATTCATTCTAAATCATGTTCCTTCAAACTCCGCGACTTTTTTTTCTTCTTATTGGTTTCAATTACGTTTTCTGCCCTTTCCTGTTTCTTTCTTTCTTTCTTTTTTAAAAACCATGTCATGAGTCGGCCGAATGTTCTCGAGCATTTTGACAAATTAAGGGTAGTTTTGCTGTTGTTGAGAGCAAGTTCCTTGGGTTCTTGAAGAGTGCGAATTCAGGCATCACCAGTGGGGAATACCCAAGTCGTATACTGAAAGAGAGACAGTTACTGGGAAGTGTTTCGCATGTCCAAGGGATAGTGACAAGTAGTTGCTGACCTGCCAGTCCTTGGTGAAGGAGAATGTCCACCACTGGCTGGCTATTCACTGATTCTCCAGTGGGCCTGAAGGGAAGGCGATCGTGTCAGGTGATCATCACGGGTAGGTGACCGTCAGCCTGCAGGCAGAGCTCAGTGACCATTCAGTCATTCTTCTCCTGAGGAATGAATGGAAGGCTTCGGCCTATTGAGTGATTTGCACCTTGTTGTCTATAGAGTGTAGTAAATACTTGAAGCATCAGTCCTGGCTTGTGGAGAGGTCCAGGCTGTTAGTACATGGGTCACTTCGGGGAATCGAACATGAGTTTGAATAGGAGGTTATGCATTAACCACTTGGTACCCAACTCTTTGTTGGTGCTAGCAGCTGTGGTGTGTGTGTGTGTGTGTGTGTGTGTGTGTGTGTGTGTGTGTGTGTGGTGACTGGTGATTCCATTGGTGGAATAAAAATAACTTGGGGAGTTATTGGTGCAAACCGTTGCAATGTGTGTGTGTGCCAGTGATTCCATTGGTTGAACCAGTTTGATTCGAGTTCTCTCTCTTGTTTGAGAATGGATATAACATGCCTGGAACCAGGAAGTGTGTGATTCACTTAAGGGAAACTTGCTGAGGTCTCAAGAAAATACAGTGAGAAGCAGAGGTTTGCTGTCGCCTCATTAACTGTCCCCTGAGTGGGGATGTAAGACAGTGGAGGTTGCTGTAGCCTTGGAGCCGACGACAAGAAGAATTGTCTCCTGTGTGGGGATGGTCAACAGCAAGAAATGTCAGCCTGTTGGAGCCTAGACAGGGAGCTGCCAGACAACGGTGGGGTTTTTGCAGCCAGAGAAGACCTGTGGGAGAGGCTGACAGAAGCCCTTTCCATGGAGAGAGAGCGAAGTGCAGTGCAGTCTGGAGACTCGGTCTGAGGGTGCAACACGAGCTACGTTGCCAGTGTACCCCAACTGGGATTTGGCCAAACGGGAGGGACACAACAGTGTAGCAGCTTCAGCTCATAGTCAACCAGTGGGATGAGAGAAACTGATGGTCAACCAAGGAATGCTGGCAAGTTATGGACGTTTCATTTGTTCTTAAGTTTGTAAGTGAGAACCAGATTAGTGGAATATTGTCTTTCCTGGTTAAGTAGGAGTAACTGAAGGAAAGGGGATGCGATTATGAGATTATCTGTTTGTTGTTTACATTTTTATATGATACAGATAAGTGTGTTGTGTAGTGACGGGTGGGGGCTTGGAGTCAAGTTCAATAAAAGTTGATTATTATGCATGAAATGTTACTGATTTCCTGTCACCTTTGTGCGGGCCCAATGTGAGTGACAGAATGCGTGTGCCTATGCAAGAGCGCACTTTGGTTGTAAAAAACATAAATAAATACTTCTGTCTATACCCCCCCCCCCCCTGCATCCCTACATATGATAATCATATTCTAATAATGAAGAGGGGGGGGGGGGGGGGGCATCGGAGACCTGTCACAAACCGTTTAAGACTTTATTTTTGGTCTCCATGCGCCCGGTTGTGCCTCCCCACCTTTCCTTTCGTTTAGTTGTAGATCTGTTTCCCCATGGACAGGGCTCTGTCACTTGACTTCCGTCTCCCACTTCAGCAACGCCATACGAAAGTCCTGGCACCTCCGTTTAGAGTGGCCAGTCTCTGCCTGATACGCTCAGGCATGCAGAGGGAGGGCTACTACTGCTCCAAGCCCCCCATGATCCTCTCTTTCATCCACTTGAACATCAAGCGTATTCCAGCATGACCCTGCCTTGACTGTCGACCAGAGGACCCAGCCAGCAAACCAACTGATTCAGACCAGCCAGCAAGACCAACTGATTCAGACCAGCCAGCAAGACCAACTGATTCAGACCAGCCAGCAAGACCAACTGACCAACTGGCTCAGACCAGCCAGCAAAAACTGGTTCAGACCAGCCAGCAAGAAGCCAGCAAGACTGGTTCAGAGCAAGACCAGGTTCAGACCAGCAAGCAACCAACTGGTTCAGACCAGCCAGCAAGAATGACTGGTTCAGACCAGCCAGCAAGACCAACTGGTTCAGACCAGCCAGCAAGACCAACTGGTTCAGACCAGCCAGCAAGACCAACTGGTTCAGACCTGCCAGCAAGACCAACTGATTCAGACCAGCCACAAGACTTACTGGTTCAGACCAGCCAGCAAGACTAACTGATTCAGACCAACTGGCCGAGACCAACTGATTCAGCTCAAACCAGCCTGTGGAGACCAACCAGCCATGACCATCCGATCAAGACGAGTGACAGACAGACAGACATGCAACAGACCAAAAGCTAAGAAGCGACTGACTGACCAGTATGAATGAACCGTGACAGTCCAGTTGAGGCTAATAGACTGTCACTATACTAACTGATTAAAACCAGTCAACCTTGTCCAGCTGATTCAGATGATCTGACCATGGTACAGACTAGTTAAGGTGAACTGACAGTGGCCCCGACCAACTAATTCAGACCAACCAGGTATGATCAACTGAACTGTGACCAACCGACCATGACCAACTACTTGAGACCAACTGGCCATGACCATGATCAACTAACTGTGACCAACCGGCCACGACCAACTAATTGAGACCAACTGGTCATGACCATGATCAACTAACTGTGACCAACCGGCCATGACCAAGTAATTGAGACCAACTGGTCATGATCAACTAACGGTGACCAACCGCCATGTCCAACTAATTGAGAACAACTGGTGTGACGTGACACTTGACAACACCATCCGATCAGTCCCACTAAAACACCAAACCAAAGAATAGATTTCAAATCTATGCCCACTCTCCCCTCTCAACCCCCTCTTTCCCCCCTTTTCTTGCTTAGGACAGTGCGAAAGGCCCGACTGACACGATCAGTGCCACAGGAAAAAAATTGCGTCACGGTAAATACGTGCCGCCTTTCGTGCTTAGCAGCCTACCTCCCTTCCCCCCTCTCAACCCTTCCTCCCCATGCGGTGCGATACTACGCAGTGTGGGATGTGCGTTCTAACAATAGCCCGTCACCCCCCACACTCCCCCCTCTCTCTACCCGCGACACAAAGGCAGGTTGCCGCGCTCTCCACCACCACCACCTCCACCCCCCCCCCTTTCATACCTATGGTCCCCGTCCTCGCGAACACCTATGCGGACGCATAAATTAACTGGGGTTCAACGGCCAGCTATACGGATGCATAAATTATCCCGTGCCGATTAGGATCAAACAATTTCCGAGGCGATTGGTGACTAGACTAAATCCCTCCCCCTCTCCCCCCTGATGGGTGAATGACAGTTTCGTCGAAATTTGATTCAGCAAGCAGAGAGTCATATAGCAGACACACACAGGCGCAACTTCACTGACCCCCTCAGGACTGCCTGTAGACATGAGCAGAGGAAGACTAAGGACAGAGAAGACCTAGGAAACTCTTGGTAACTCCTTGATCTCAAGTCATTCCCTGTTCATTCCCAGGAAAAGTGAGTTGGAACTCTGTTTTACATTTTTGAATCTATGTATTGATTTTATGTATGCTGTGTGTGTTAGCATTGTAACTTTGTACAAATGCTAGCAACATTTATCAAACTGATGAATGATTATTTTGTGTAGTAGTTTGCTTGCCATCATATGGCAAAAGCTCTCTCCCAGTGGTTTTGATTCTTTGTTAACAATCTGACCACTGCTCTTTGTGTTCACCCTGACTTTTGTCAGCATGCAACCCTGTCGGTTAAGATAATAATTCAATGATTAATTTTGATCAGGAAAACAGTATGCCTGTGCTAGGTAAAAACTGCTACTCTGATTTATAAATACTGGTGATTATTGGAATCATTTGTAGTGTATGACTCTAAATCTACACCACATGTGTACTTGGACTAAGCATAGCCCAAGTCAGTGTGATTTGATTCATATGAAACAAGGAAGAGTGTATAACTAAAACTGTAACATTGTATTACTGTCTCCTACCCTTTGTAAGCTTAACTTAGCCATTGAACAAAAGTGGAGGTTAATAGTTAGTTATAGCAGAAAAACTCTACCATAGAGAAAACTTGCTGGCTGAGTCTCACAACCCTTCTGAAAGACAGAGGAAAAGGGTAAATGTGTGCACTCGACAGACCAGCCACCAGATTCTCATCTACGGATCAAGTTCTCTTTATCGCAGCACTGGGATCCTGGTCACGCTGCACACCACAGTGAACCAGGAGCTGGGACTTCGCCAGAAAAACCAGGGCGACACCAGACAACAAATCTACACCAGTGGGGCAGTCACCAGCCACAGGAGAGAACAACTGTCTTCTCCGAAGCAAAGCTAAGTTTGCTTACCACCTGGACTCAAACCCATCAGACCCTTACCCTCACTTTATGATGAAACCGTGAGAACCTGTCTATGAGTACCTCCCTGGCTACAATACTGGGTATTCACAAGCGGGGTGGATGTATCATAACCATATACATTCAGTGTAACTTAGACAGAACCCCTGTATGCCAACTTAAGCTTGCTGCACAGAGTGCCAGCGAGTAAAGTGGGAGTGAGGAAGGACCCCTCATTGTGGTAGTCCAATGAGAACTGAAACACAGCCTGGAGTGTCACGCCATTTCTTATCTATGTGTAAGTAATAAAAGTTGATGTGTGAAAGTGCACTTAACTTGTGTCAGTTCCCTGTTGTTCAATCGAATGTTGAATGTTTGAACTTCTCTCTTCAATTCTGTATCTCGGAGCTATAAGTACTTGTAATTAATAGTACAGGCCAAAGGAAAATTATCTCAGAGCCAGTCTTCCGTATTTTACCAATACCCGGAACAAATAAAAATTTCTTTGATGACTAGTAACGGAAAGTTGCTCCTTCCACCACTAGTAAGAGAGGGGGTGTAGGTGAAATGTAAGATAATTCTCATAAAGAAATTATTCCAAGTCCTTCCCCTAGAGGACCCACCTACCACTCATCATAACTAACTGTGACCAACCGGCTATGACCAACTAACTGTGACCAACCGGCCATGACCAACTAATAGTGACCAACCGGCCATGATCAACTAACTGTGACCAACCGGCCATGACCAACTAACGTGACCAACCGGCCATGACCAACTAATAGTGACCAACCGGCCATTACCAACTAATAGTGACCAACCAGCCATGACCAACTAATAGTGACCAACCAGCCATGACCAACTAATAGTGACCAACCGGCCATGGCCAACTAACTGTGACCAACCGGCCACCAACTAATTGTGACCAACCAGCCATAACCAACTAATAGTGACCAACCAGCCATGACCAACTAATAGTGACCAACCAGCCATGGCCAACTAATAGTGACCAACCGGCCATGACCAACTAACTGTGACCAACCAGACCATGACCAAACTGTGACCAACTGTGACCAACTAACTAATAGTGACCAACCGGCCATGACCAACTAACTGTGACCAACCGGCCATTACCAACTAATAGTGACCAACCAGCCATGACCAACTAATAGTGACCAACCAGCCATGAGCAACTAATAGTGACCAACGGCCATGGCCAACTAACTGTGACCAACCGGCCATGACCAACTAATTGTGACCAAACTGGCCATTACCAACTAATAGTGATCAACCAGCCATTACCAACTAATAGTGACCAACCGGTCATGGCCAACTAATAGTGACCAACCGGCCATGACCAACTAACTGTGACCAACTGGCCATGACCAACTAACTGTGACCAACCTGGCCATACCAACTAATAGTGACCAACCAGTCATGACCAACTACTTGTGACCAACCGGCCATGTCCAACTGATTTGAGCCAACCAGCCATTACCAACCGATTTAGATCAACTGGTCATGACCAACTGATTCAGACCAACCAGCCGTGACCAGCTAATTCAGACCAAACAACTGTGACTAACTGATTCAGAGCAACAGACTGTGACCAGCGGTTTCAGATTAACTATGATCCGACTAATCTAGATTAACCGATAGTGATCAAATGTTGACCAAATTATTAAGAACAATTTATTGTGGTCATCTGATTTGGACCAAACAACAGTGGGCAACTGATTAAGACTTTCCGACAATTACTGATTCGGACCAGCCGACTTGGACCAGCTGATTAAGATCAGCCAACAGTGACCGCCCCATTCAGTTGAAATGACAGTGACCAACTGATCCAGACAAACTGACTGTAACCAACTGTCTGAGTCAACAAATGGTAACCAACTGGTATTGACCGATTGATTCACACCAAGCAACTCCAGCCAACTGATTCAAATTGACTGACTGTGACAAAATGAATATCAGTGAATAATTATTTTCAGCTGAGTCTTTGTTCACAAATAACTGACACCTCATTTTATCAAATCCACGCCATGTTATTTCCATAACGTGTGCATGAAAATATACTATGCACAAAAAGAAACGCATTTTTTTTTCATAATTGTTCTAAGTTTTAAGTTGAATCAGCAACACAAAATCTGAATGCTCTTTTCTCATTACACTGGTCGTCAATGGCACTCTACCCCCTTCCCTCCTCACATTTACTAGTATAATCACTTACAAGATAGGTTCAGATAGTTCAAATATTTCTTGAACAAAATCGGCGAATTGTTGGGATAAAACACAAACTGAGTTCAATCCCTCCACCATCCCCTTCTATTCAAATGGCTAGCAACAATGGCGTCGACTCATTCAGTGTTGTGGGCATTTGTAGGCATAGGTGCAAATCATTTAGTCCGTGTCAGCGTAATTCTGAAAACAGCATACAAATATAAGTAAATTCGAAATTTGAGCGATATTATGAAACATGTTTTGGTGGATAAATTTGCTTTATTCATTTCACTGAACACACCTCATAGGACTTACATCTGTCTGACATTTCGAGTCGGACGCCGCCATTGAATTTTGTGTTCGTCTAGTCACCTGGAGTTGTGGTCACCACACTAATACTTCCCTTTTGATCATGTGTGTGTGTGTGTGTGTGTAAGCACACACTACAATTTTTCATGCATTTCCAAAAATAGATAGAACCCAATTTTAAGAAATTCAGCATGGCGTCAATCGAATTTTTTTTTCTCGGCAACTTGTTTGCGTGTTAAGCTATTTCGTACCGTTTCAGCATAGATTTGAACATGATCTGTGGATATGGGTACCTCGAGCCAACTGCTTTTATGGCTATGTGTGTTAGTTCTTAGTTTTAACGTCTATTCACTATAAGTGTTATTAGACGGGAAAAAAAGGCTGTGTGTGTGTGTGTGCGTGTGTGTGTGTGTGTGTGTGTGTGTGTTATGTTTCCTGTCACAATAAACATGTCAACGTGAGCACATAGATACACAGAAACAGACAAGATACAGACACATACAGACTCTCTCGCTCCCTCTAACCAAGAATAAGCGATAAACAATAAACAAGTAGGGTAAATCTTGCTTCCATAAGAAAACCTAACACAGAGTAACTTTTATTCAAGACTGGCACAGTCTTTTAAACTAATCATGATAAGCTCTGAAGAGTTAAAAGTATTTAATGCGCGTTTCCTTGCCTTCAATGTGTGTGTGTGTGTGTGTGTGTGTGTGTGTGTGTGTGTGTGTGTGTGTGTGCGATGTTGTGCTCTCTTTCTCTTTCGCTTGGTCTTTCTCATCGTATTCGACTTTATGCAACGAGATGAGAATCCCACAAGGGAAGATATGTGGCCCTGAAAAGGGCCTTGGAGGCGCACAGTTTTAGGTTGTTCTTTGAAGAACTTATGTCAAGGTGGACGACTTGATAGCCTTCACGGGTTTCCTTGCCTTCGTTTTCGTCAGCGTGGACATCCAGGGTTGGGGGGCCTTCTTTGCCGCTCGTGGTGGCATCTTTCTTGGGCTCGGAGGCTTTCTTTCGATGCTACGTGTGCTCTGGGCTTTGTGTCGAGAGGCTCGGCGCAGTCTTGCGGCTTCGTAACTGGGGGACCCAAACTCCAGTGCCACTCAGGAGGAGTAGGGTAGCAAAGATGGCAGCTTGCAGGGCAATACCCAGTTGGACGCGGGGCTGGATTACCTTCGCTGGCCTGTCCTCCTCTCTTTGCAGGAAGTGGAGGTGTTAAGAACGACAGGTCTACTGGACGGTACCCGGTAGCAGACGGTGGGGAAGCCATCTTGTCTCGGCAAGAGCGTGAAGCCGAATGAGGACGAAAGAAGTCCCGCGCTGCCTTATAGGATATACCGGACCGGAAAGACAGCACTTGTAGCTGCGCAGAAAACGGCTTTCGCGAGGGCTAGTTTGGCCAAATTTGTGTTTATTCACTTTTGTTTGCATACAAGTATTTCTCCTCTGTGTTGACAATCCCATACAAATAGCACATCATAGTGATCAGGGGACATCAAAGTTTTATTGATGTATAAATTCTACAGCGCTTTGCTCTTATCGTCGAGAAAATGGAAATAAAAGTGGTTTAAATAAGAGCTCATGAAGCGAACTCGGTAGATAAAAGCACAAATTTCACATTTAACGGATAATCTTTGTATGCTGTCTTTTTGTTTACATATTACTGATACATCCCTTTATTAAATCCGTACAATATTATTTCTGCAACTCTTGCACGGGAATAATTATTGAAAGTTTCATGTAGAATCATAAACACAACATCCGAGTGCTGAAAACTCTTCTTAACACGGTTGGTCGTTAGTCTCATCCCCCTCCCCCTCCCTCATTTATAGGTACCATTACCGAAGAGTAGCGTTGGAATACCCAAAAATATTATTTTTGAAAATCGACTAATTATTAGGATAATATAATCGAAATCGATCGATGTTTCTCCCCTTGTGTTCAACTGGTTAATAAAAATGGCGTCGACTCAGGTGTTGTGGATAGTTGTAGGCCTACATTTAAATCATTTGTTTAGTGTCGTACTCCTAAAAGATATTTTATGAATCTAGGTGTATGCGAAACTTGAATATTATGGAACGTGCTATCGTACAAGTTAGCTGTATCGTTTGGTTGAGGGCCTACTTTTACCTGGTATTTCGAGTTGTACTCCGCCATTAAAATCTGTGTTTGTCGTGTCACTTGACGATAAATTCTCTTATTACTCTTAAAAAAATTCGCTATGAACTTTTTTTTTTTTTTTTTTTTTGGGGGGGGGGGGGGGGGGGGGGACCACCACACAAAGTACATATTTACCAGTTTCATGCCTTTCTAATGCATAAAAGTGGATGAGGATATCATACCGATTTCAAGAAATAACAAATGGCGTCAATCACGTAAAGCTGTGTATGGTGCACCAAAGCTGTTTCGTCTTGTTTCAACATAGTTTTAAACTCATTTTGTGGAAATGGGTAACTTTGCTGCTTTTGCGGCTTAAAGTGTTGTTCGTTTGATGTGTATTTGAGACATTCCTTCGACCAAACACATTTTTTTCATTCCGCTTTTTTTTTTTTTTTTTTTTTTTTCAGTCACTTCGAAATCGACACTGTGTCGGTCAAGTCACCCGATTTCAAGATGTTCCATACACTACCTTATTCGTGTGCTGTCGATTTAAGTTTAATGTGTGTTCAATGTTTAAACGTGTCACTGGCTTCAAACTTCACGCTGTCTTGGCTCGTATGAATTACGTGTAAAGTGTGGAAGGATTTCCTTGAGCTTTGCTGACTGCCGGGGAACAGGTCAAGGCGAATGACACAGGAGGCATGTTCACCGCCATATTGTTTTGACTTCATGTAAACGGGCTGAGCCCTCTCTCTCTAATGCTGGCTGTCACAAATTCCTCCGCTCCCTTCCTTGTTTCACACCCCACTTCCCTCCCGTACCCCCGCCTTCTGTCTCCCTTTGTGCGTTCGTCTCTCTCTCTCTCTCTCTCTCTCTCTCTCTCTCTCTCTCTCTCTCTCTGTGTGTGTGTGTGTGTGTGTGTGTGTGTGTGTGTGTGTGTGTGTGTGTGTGTGAGAGAGAGAGAGAGAGAGAGAGAGAGAGAGAGAGATTCAGTAAGATGGGGAAGGAGTGTTAGACAGTGTGTGTGTGTGTGTGTGTGTGTGTGTGTGTGTGTGTGTGTGTGTGTGTGTGTGTGTGTGTGTGTGTGTGTGTGTGTGTGCGTGTGTGCGCGCGTATGTGTGTGCGCGCGCAAGTGTGTGTATGTGTGCGTGTGTGTATTGTGCGTGCGTGCGTGCGTGCGTGTGTGTGCGTGTGCAAAACAAACAAACAAACAAACAAACCATAGTATCACACAATTTGGTCAGGTAAAGATGCATTCACGAATATTCGAAACAGTTCTCTGCCCACCCCACTCCCACTCCCCCTCCCCCCTTTCCTTGTCCATACCTCAAACGCAGCGCTCATGTAACAAGGCGGAATAATAGACTTTGGGCTAATGTAATGTTTTCCTGATCTAATGAAATTTTCTCTTTCAAAAATGCCAGTTGTTATGAACTGATACCCCCTTCCCTTTTTCAAATGTGTGGTGGAGTTTGGAGGAGAGGGGGGAATCTTGGGTTCCTTCTCGTAAATACTGGACTATACATGTCAGCGTAAGAGACAGACAGACAGACGGGCAGACAGACAGGCCGACATACAGACAAGGGCATACACGAGAGTTTGCGCCTGGATTGGCATACAGATGCAAAACACACACAGATACACACACAGACACAGATATACATGCACACATATGCGCGCACACACACATGTTGGAATGGAAATGACAAGGCACACACATGTCAGACACACATTACGCTTATAAACATATCACACACACACATATACACATCACAGAAAGTATCACACTCGCACCACACACACACACAGAATAGAGATGTGGTCTCTCTCTCTCTCTCTCTCTCTCTCTCTCTCTCACACACACACACACACACACACACACACACACACACACACACACACACACACAGAGGGGGAGAGAGAGAGATGCTCTGTCACAGAGACAAACAGACCGACCGACAGAAAAACCGACAGGCAAAACCGACACACACACACACACACACACACACACACACACACACACACACACACACACACACACACACACACACACACACACACACACACACACACACACACACACACACACACACACACACACACTCACTCACTCATTCTCTCTCTCTCTCCCTCTCTCCCAGTCTCTCTCTCTCACACACACACACACACACACACACACACACACACACACACACACACACACACACACACACACACACACACGTACACACACACACACACACACACACACACACACACACACACACACACACACACACACACACACACACACACACACACACTCACACACACACACACACACACACACACACACACACACACACACACACACACACACACACACACACACACACACACACACTCGCTCAGTCATCTCATCTCTCTCTCCTCTCTCTCTCTCTCACACACACACACACACACACACACACACACACACACACACACACACACACACACACTATCCGACAGAAAGTAGCTGCCGTGCCGTATAAAGAGAGAACATGAATTAAACTGGTAATTTCAAGTATCATTTCTGAATTATTCTGCAGTTTTAATGACTTTAGTGCCTAAAACACAGACTGTGAATCAACACAAAAAAGGTACTTGAAACAGAGATCGTGGGAAATTTAGAAGATAATTCAACGCCATTAATATTGCAGTCAGTGTCAACACGGGATGTCCCGACTGTTCGGACCACAGGGAGAGTAGAGCCAGGCACTCGTACCACACTCACCGGAAAGCACAAGAACCCAGGACGTACACACACACAGATAATATTTGTTACACAAAACAATCGCTTCACACACACTCACACTCTAAGTGGGGTTGGGATAAATACAAGAAGAGGGAAGAAAGACAGAATAACAGAAAGTGGGGGTAAAGAAGAAGACTGGATTACAAGAGGCTAGCTAATCTGAGGGACAAAACAAATGAAAATAAACCCCAAACTCCCAGGGTGTGCCCAACTGTCTCCCTTTCTAACCCGCTACTATAAATGAGGCGAGAGAAAAGAAGAAAAGGCACAAAACAATAAATCAACAGAACAGGGCCTAATCTCAGCTAAAAAAAAAAAACAACTACAAATCAATTTAAGTGAAAAGAAGAAAATGACACACTGACATGTACTCTGACGCTCACATGACACAACAGAATCTGTCCACCACTTATCTCTTGGAGCGTTAAGTAGTCTTTATGCGTGGCTCCAACGGTTCCTGGAAGTACCCCAGCAGAGTCTTGAAGAATGGCCACGAACGCAGACAGGGTCACTCGAAGGATGGCCGCGAACGAGGACTAGGTCACTGAAAGGTGGCCCCAGAGAGAAGTCAAGGTCACAGAAGAGTGGCCACAAACGAAGACCAGGTCACTAAAGAGTGTCCGCAACCGAAGACAGGGTCACTGTAGAGTGGCCACAAGTGAAGACAGGGTCACTGAAGAGGTTTGCAACTGAAGGGGTCAACCGGATCGCAGTCTTCCGGATCGCGGACCGCACGGTCTACGTTACTGGATCCGTCCCGGCTGTCCGGATCCTCTCAGACGGTTCCCAGTTGAAGGCAGGATGGATCGCACACGCCCAACGTGCAGGCCAACGTGCACATAAAAACCAAAGAACAAGCCCTAAAGCCTCGATTAGAAATGTGTCTCTGCCCGTTAATTATAGTGGTCAGTCTGTCAGTGGGGAGGCAGTAGAGAGGTCAGTGGTCAAGAAAAAGAAACAAAAACAAAAATAGGACTCGACAACATGTCGACTAGGAGATGAGAGGATGGCAGGGAAAAAAATATAGTCCAAAGGTAGAATTACAGGAAGGGGAGAGAAATATAGACAGAAAACAAAGACCAAAGTAAAGCCAAGCAAACGATACAGAAAACCTGGACGGTAAGGGTGGGAAAAGAAACAAAGAGGGAGGTGTCACTAGAGAGAGAGTATGTTGAAGGTGGAAAAGAGAGGGGAAGTCAGTCTAAGTAAGAGTAACGTCGCACACATTACATATTATAATAACCGACGTAACATTTCTACTCTAGATCGTCCCCTTTTTTTTCCCTTTGTTTTATCCTCTCACTTTTGAAATGAAGGGTTGACCATAAAAAAATTCCCTTAGTTTACCCCGTAAACTTTACAAATTATAGTTTATGAAATTTAGAAATATTACAGAATGAACTGACAAAATCGCTACTACAGCACTGCGGCTTAAGAAAATTCTTTCGACTCCCATATGAAATTACCATAGAACGGAAGAAAAAAAATAGTGAACAAGAAAAATAAAAAGGGCAACCAAAAAGAAATATTAAGACTTGTCGGCCACACCCTTCGCGCTCGACGTGACGACACAGACAAAAAACGGGAAGGAGGAAAGCGAGCGATAGCGGGAAGAGCCCACGGGGGAAATTTAGAAAAATAGCTATATTATCACAAAAAAAAAAAAAAACCTCTGTGACCCCCAAAACCGTTTATTTGAACAATTTCGCCATTGCTCGTTGCCGTGACCCGAAATCAGTGGCGAATAAACTCGAGTACCAGAAACGATAAAAATATTCTCTACAAACGAGAATTTGAAATGATTTTGAAGAAAATCAAATTTGAAATAAAACAGGAACTAAAAATCCTATCACGGGGCGACGAGACACGTGCGACTGGACGTTCTAATACGGGAGTACTAAAAACTTACCAACAAGCTTGTGGAAGACGAAACTGGTCGGACACCCAACCAGCGAAGGATGGCGTCCTGTCCCAGGAAAACCCAAGTCCCACAGCGAAGGGGAACTCACCAGCAACGAAGTGAGCTACGGAAAGTTCTGGCCAGAGGAGAGAGAGCTCTCCGAACTGCAGCAGGTCTGACTTCGCAAGTGCCTGACCAAACCCCGGTGTAACAGCCCGTTCTTACCCCCCTCCGGAACTTACCCCGGGGTAAGTCTGGGCTAGCCTGCTTTTACCCCAGGGGTCATTCTAGGACTAGCTAGAACTTAAACTTATCCCCCCCCCCCCCCCCCAAGTTGGAAGCTAGCCTGGATTTACCCCCCCCCCCCCCCCCCCCCCCAAAGGGTCAGTCTATGACTATTTGGAATCTTCCTCCACCCCACCCTTCAAACAAGAGAGGGTTATTCAGGGTTTTCCTATGCCTTTTCCCAACACGCACACCCGCCTTAAAAAAAATTGTGTTAGCCTGCATATTAACACCCCCCCCCCCCCCCCCCCATTTCCTATATACAGTCGGTTGGGTTTAGACAAAGTGTAGTTCTACACTCTTCTCAATAGATGGACCTCGTTCTCCCCCCCCCCCCCCCCCCCCCCCCCCCCCTCCTACCCCCCCCCCCCCCCACACACACACACCCTGGTTCCCTAACAGATACTTATTAACATTTCTCACGCTGGCTTACATGCGTGGTCAATATTCGGGTGTGTGAGTACGCCCGTGCATGCGTGGGAAAGAAAAAGACGGCTACATGCCAATGTGACCAAGTGCCAATGTGACCAAGCGTAGTTGTGACAAAATGTCGTTGTGACCACGTGTCGTTGTGACCAAGTACCGTTGTTGCTTCATCCCGGTTTGCTCTTTTAACTATTTTACAGTTATTTAGTCTCCTGAGTACCAGTGTACCTTAGCTTGTACAATGCAGATGACTAGTGGTCAGTGCCACTGACCATAGTGATTATGATATAAATCGGAGATTTTAACTATTTAAACAGCTAATTAGTGTTTCCAGAGTGCTTGTGTACCTTGTACAATGTCGATTACTTGTGGTCAGTGCCGCTGACTACTGGTCATTATGACGTAAATCGGAGATTTTAACTATTTCACAGCTAATTATAGTCTCCCGAGTACCTGTGTACCTTGTACAATGCAGACGACTGATGGTCAGTGCCACTGACCACTGGTCACTATGACGTAAATCAGATATTTCGACTATTTTACAGTTAATCAGTGTCTCATGAGTGTTTGTATATCTTGTGCAATGCAGACAACCAGTGGTCAGTGTCAATGACCATTGGTCACTTTAATGTATATCAAAGATTTTAACTATTTTTTTTTACAGCTAATTAGTGTCTCCTGAGTGCCTGTGTACCTTGTACAATGTAGATGACTGGGGGGGGGGGGGGGGGGGGGGGGGGGGGTCAGTTCCAACTGGGGGGGGGGGGGGGGGGTAAAGTTCCAGCTAGTCCTGGAATGACCGCGGGGGTAAAAGCAGGCTAGCCCAGACTTACCCCGGAGTAAGTTCCAGAAGGTGGGTAAGAATGGGCTGTTACACCGGTTTCAAGCCGTTGGCACACCTCCCGTTAACGAAGTTCATAGCCGGCCCACGTGAACTGCCTGCATCTCTCCAACTCTGCAGAACATGGCTGAGGCCAGAACCCCGTGCAGGAGGAAGGAAGGAGGTTGAACAAGCTATACTATACACGGGGAAAGAACGAAAAATCTCGGGTTAAAAAGAAAACGCCACACTACCTAGATAAAAAAGAGGACAGATTATATTGAGGATGGGGGAAGAAGGAGGGTAAAAGCCAGTATAAAAAAAAAAAAATAAACGCATAGGGGCAGGATATCTGACCGTGACAGTCAGTTCTGCCGTAAAAGAAAACATTTTCTCTACTTTTGAATCAGGTATGAAATAAGCAGAGCCCGCATTCTTCTGAATTAATGATCAATCTGTGTATACTTTTAAATGATTTGGATACTTCTCTTCATTATGAGATTTAACATTGTTTGCTACTATGTTTATATTGTCCTTTTTTTTTAAATCAGCGTGGTCAATATCAAAATGGGCCCTTTGAAGTTCCCATGGTGGTGGTGTTCGTTTTATTATAATGATAAAGTACATAGAGCTGCAAAAACAAGGTGTAAAAATATAGTTCAGAGTCTCTCAAGATGAATGGTCCACTTTCGGTTCAAGAATCATATAGTATAGTGGAATAATTTGCTCGGAACCATTTCCAGGATTCTTTTAAAAAGTCTCACAATAAAACCTATTTACACATATTTTAGCATTGCAAACATTTAAAACACACACTCCCACATCAGCAGAACTTTATCGTCCCTTATGTATAGGTAGAAAGTCGATAATTTTACAACAACATTCAGTTAAAATGTCTTATGTGTTTGTGGACAGCACACCACAGCTGACCATATTCTCTCATGTGCCTCTATCAAACAATGTATAGCCATGCTTTCTACGTAAACAATTAGAAATTTTTGAATCACCTTATAAACCTATGAATTCTTTCTTTGTTTATTAAAGAGTCCAATCGGTAAGCACTTATAGTTTCTTACATTATCATCTCATAGTTCTGACTTTGCTTATAAGTGGGTCAAACATTTACCTACTGCTAAATCTACATAAAGAAATACGAAAGGACTATCTTCATCGCCCCCTACTTCTCACTCTTCTCTCCACATCAAAACCATTTTGTGATTTTCTAGTTTTATCGTAAGCGTTTGGTTTATTTGTTTGGTTTTGTTTTGATGGGGTGGTGCTTCTTTTTTTTAGTCAGATATTACCTAGAGTGGACTAACTAACTAACACACAATGTCTGATGTGACGACGACTGGCCTTTACCAGGCAGTGAGAAGCAACATTCGTACAGAGCGCCCTGATACCCCTCCACCAATCACAGCCACAGCACGGGTACAGCCCATCCCTCCCTGCCCCACGTTGCTATCCCATCAAACTCTCTCCAGCATGAGGACCACTGCACGAGTGCAGCGGCTTCACCGGTGACTGAAACGTCGTGTGTGCTGGCCGCCCGGCCCAGCCCCTGGGATAGTGACTCCTCCTCTCCTACCCTCCTTCCCCCTGTGGCTACATGCACCGCCCACTCCCTCATCTCTCCCTCCCCCCTCTCTCCCTGTCTCTGTCTGTCTGTCTGTCTGTCTCTGTCTCAGTTTTTCTGCCTCTGTCTGTCTGTCTGTCTGTCTGTCTTTGTCTGTGTCTCTGTCTGTCTGTCTGCCTACCTGCCTGCCTGTCTGTCTTCCTGTCTGTCCGTCTGTCTATCTGTCTGTCTGTCTGTCTCTCTCTCTCTCTGTCTGTCTGTCTATAAAAATAATGTATTGTTCTACCTGATATGTCACAGAAACGGAGTCATAAAGTCGTCATATGAAGATTCATAGTTTCGTGCAAAGGACTGAAATAGTCAGGACATCAAGAGTTGTCGTCCGTAGTTATCGTTACACAAGTTTCTTTTCTTCTTATTATTTCATAAAGAATGCAATGACTAATTGTGCAAATAAAGGAAAAATCTAAGCTAACAATTTGAAAACAAAGTTAAATAGCTTTTAGTAATTATATTCCATTTTAGATATTTATTTGTAATTAAATATTGATAGCAATAGTAGTACCTTATATCATTTAAGGTATAAATGTAAATAAGCACAAAACCGGCTACCAGGTTGCAACTAACAATGAAGACTAATTTTGTGACAGGCATCAGAAAGTGCTTGTGACAATATGTTGAACGTTAATTCAGCTTATTAAGTGCTTGTACAATATGTTGAGCGTTAATTCAGCTTATAAAGTAGTCGAAGATTTGTGTGTTTACGCATTTGTAGGACATCGTGTGGGTAAGAGTGCGTGTGTGCGCGCGCGCATGCTGTTGTGTGGTAGTGCGACAGTGTGTGTGAAAGTGCGTGCACCCTTGAACACACGCGCGATCCTTACTGTGATATTTGTTGTTATAATTGGTACCATAACATGGTTTCTTGAACATTTACATGATTGTAAGCGTTCAGGGCTTATGACGTCAGATTAACAGCCACAAATTTTTATTATTATAAATGTTGAGACAAAACAATGCAGAACAAGTCTTGATATCCTCATGTACTCTTCAGACTAAACAAACGACGTCCAGGACAAATCAATAAGCGCTTTTCTTATATTCAACAGCGCGCAAAACTTGGGTTGAATGAAAACCAGGCTGTTTAGAAGACGACCACAGAAGTGAAAACAACAATGACAATAATAACAGTTATACAAGTGGTAATAAGAGTGAAAATGATGACAACGTTTGAAAATAAGGGTAGAAATACTATCACTTTTGATGATCATATGACGATGATAGTTGTAGTATTATACAGATGGGGAGAAGACGTTACAGGATAGTCAAAAAGCGCGCACACACACACACACACACACACACACATATATATATATATATATATATAATATATATATATTGCTTAATGGTATAGTGGTAGTAGTAATAATGATAGATGTGTAATGATTGGAAGCGAGGAATAGAAAATGTTCAATGAATAAAAAGCAAACAGAACTATTGGGTGGCGATGATAATGATAGTTATAAATAATGATGTTGGTGCTATTTATAACGATACGAATAATCATAATGGTTTGAAAGAAATGGAAGTCATCAAATGAATAAAAGGCTATCAATTATTACTGGAAACAGGTGGGAAAAGGGAGGGAGGGAGGGGGGAGCTCATATTCCTAAATCTACATATACACATATGCAAAGGGTAGGGAAACTGATGCAAACAGTATTACTTGGAACAGTACTGTTGGGTGACGGTCATAATGATACTAATTATGATAAATGTAATGATTTTAGTGTTTCTAAGACTGGTTCGAAAGAAATGGATACGATCAATGTGAAAAGTTAATATTTCTACTGGGAAAAAAAGGGGGAATGGGGGGGGGGGGGGGGGGGGGGGGGGCTATATAGCTACATCTCCACCTACATACACTCATATGCACAGGAAAGAGGGAGCGGGAAGAGGGGGAGAGGGGGAAACTCATGTAGAGGAGATAGTATATGAAACTGAAAGAAAATAAGATGGAGAAGAGGGAGGGGATAGGTATCTGAGTACAGAATAGACTGATGTCGTGAATGGAGAGGGTGTAGAAAGACAGGAAAGGAAGATAACTGTGATAGCCACCCCAAACACAACATCAACCAGTTGGCATAATCTTCCACCAACACACACACACACACACACACACACCACACACACACACATACACACACACACACCACCACCACCACCACCACCACCACCACCGCCACCACCACCCCCCACTGCATACAGAAGTTGCAGCCACTCCCCATTTATTTCATTTCATTCTATTTTCAACTTTGTTCATTTTTTTTCTCTATCTATTTGTATTTATCCATTTATCATTCATTATTATGTATTCACTTATTCATTCGCTTCTTTTGATGTATTTACCTATTATTTTTCTTAATTTATTTGCCTATTCATGTATTACATTATATATATATATATATATATATGAAATTAAAAAAAATTCACTTACTTTATTCTATTTACAGTCGTTTCACACACCCTCCCTTTCTGTCTCCCCCCCCCCCCCCCCCCCCCCCCCCCCCCCCCCCACATCCTCTTCCTCTCTTGTTTTTCATGTTTATTTATGTCACTAATGTATAGTTTAGTCAGCAGCATGGGTGTGTAATTTCTCAGAATTGTATTCTTGTATCATTCCCTCGTTCCCGTCTGGTGGCCATTTTCAATTTGGAAACGAACACCGGAGAAGCTGAGGTAAGTGTTGTTGTCACTGTCCTAAATATTGTGTTTTTTTTCACCTGAAAAAGACCCAAGAGGTCGAAATGGATCGTGTCTAGTCCTGTACTCATGTTTGTCTATGTCCTTGGCAGTAACTAACCCCTCTCTTTTCAAATACATTAAAATTAAACACAAAAATAAATAAAAAACAAAACCCAATAACAAGATGAATAGCCTGTTGCGATAAGTATCACATATCTAGGCCTATAAAGGTTCGTATTCACATACACTGTTGCACAACAATGAACTCAACAGCATGCGTGCACATACACACAATGAAGTGAACAGGCGTACGGGCACAAGTGTAAAGTTGTCTCGATCGTCATTTGTCAGATGGATTCCCTCCGTTTCCCCGATGTAGGTGGCAGTACGTCGCAGCTTCTGTGATTTTCCGTAGAGCTTCCAGACTATTCGGGTTGAGCTGGGCCAAGTTAGATTTACTACTCAGTTAAGAAAACTTACCATTTATTTAACCAATTACAAGCATTATGTACTGCTTGTCCCAAAATTAATAGACTACATGGCAAGAGTAGATCAAGAATTATTGGTTGTTATACATTTAATAACATTAAATACTACTATTGCTGCTAATGTTTATGTATATTTAAAAAAATATCTTAAGTAAAGATAAAGTTAATACATGAAATAAAGTTGTACAAGCATAATTATATTTAACAATTATTGCTGTAATTTTTTTCCCTAAAACTGCTTAATTAATCAGTACACTTTTTATGAAAAAAATAAGAAGAAAAGGAACTTTTGCGAAAATAGTTACGGACGACAACTCTTGATGTCCTGACTTTTTTCAGTCCCTTGCACAAAAATTAACCTTCATGTTGTTGCTGTTGTTGTTGTCGTTGTTGTTGATGATGTTGTCGTACCCTGGCTAAAAGACTCCATGGATCATCCAAACAGCCAAAATACTTAAAGACTATGGTACAAATGCATCAGCTAGGGATGAGAACATTACGCATGTTACCGTTTTTGATAACCCTGCCACGTGGGCAACCACACTCCGACTTCGAGATAAGACTAACAGCAAACAAGTAGGGTAACTCTTGCTCCCACAAACAAAACATAAGGAATGCTGCTTACGACACCGAATCGCCTAGCAGACATGACAGCACAGGACACACAGAACAAACAAGGAAGCATCCACAAAAAAAAACAAAAAACAAAAAAAAAACGACCGTTCCAAGCTTGCCCATATACCCTGTACCGAAACACATCTACACAGCAACAAGAACTGGAAAAAAAAATGAACAAATATAAATGAACTTTATTCAAGACTGGCACAGCCTTTTAAACTTGTATATTATCAGACAAGTACAAGGACGAACAGAAGCAAATACAAATAACCTCGATGGTACAGGAATATGGGCAAGCCTGGAACATGATGTAT
>JADBJO010017339.1:35000-37931 GCA_016801955.1 Conus betulinus | reverse complement strand
TTGACAGGTATTACTTTATATTTTTCGCAGTAATGAACTAGTCTATTTAAACAATCTTTTCCATTAGTTTGCATGTGTGGGATGTTAAGGCGATTGGACGATAGCTTTTTTATCTGCTCTGGCTTTCCTTGTTTGTGTATTGGAAATAATGATTGAGTGCTTCCAGACGAGAGGGATATTACCATCAGACCAGCATTTCTGTAGAAGAAAACGAAGAAATTCTATAACATTATCTGGCAAGTGTCCCAGCATTTCATTTGAGATTCCGTCTAAAACCAACGGATGTTTTCTTCTTAAGACTTGAAATACATTCTTTTACTTCGTACAATGTTATATCAGCATTTATATACGATTCATTTATATTATTTGTTTCTCTATGTGTTCTTTTTTTTCTTGATTTTCTCTATATCTCCTGTCTTTTCTCTGAGAGTCCAGTATTTCTCGCTATAATTTGCAAACATTTCAGCAAATTCTTCAGCTTTTTTTTCTAGATTTGTAGGTATATCTGAGTTGTCCAATTTGATAGGACACTGTGGCAAGTTAATTCCATTCTTCATAGTTTTTAATTTTTTCCCAGACTTTTTGCATGTCCTTGTGATTTGATATTTCATTTATGCAAAAATTAGACCAATATTGCCTTTTTGCTTGTGCATTAACCATATTGGCTTTGTTTTTTTTTTTTTTTTTTTCATCTCTAAAAGATTTGGGACAGACTTATCTCTTTAAATACATTCTAAATTTTGTTATCTTTTCCTCCTTTGCTTCTTCACAAGCTTGATTCCACCAAATATTACCCGAATGCTTGTGAGATCTTACTGACTTGCACCGCGGGATAGATTCATTTGCAGCATCTAGGACTGCATTTGTAAATAAAGTATATAAGGTATTGACATCTTTGTTGTTTGCGTCATTAACTTCAAATGTAGAAAGTAAACTTGAAAATTTATCCCAATTTGCAAGTCTATAGTTATACTTGGGTACTTTGTCCTTGGTTGGATCTGTTGATTGAGATTTTTTAGTTTCAAAACAAGTGACAATAGGTAAATGATCACTATGTAGGTTGTCATCAAGTGTATTCCAGCTGCAGACCGGTGCCACACATCTGGGGACACTAAAGTTAGATCAATGGCACTCGCTCTATGACTAGGATTATCAGGAATACGAGTTATTCGCCATCATTAAGGAGATAGAAGGAAGCATCAACAATATTTTCAACGAAACGATTACTTGTAATTGATTGACAGTCCTTCTCCCAAAATGGTGAATGTGCATTGAAAATCTCCTGCAATGAGAAATTTTTTTACCTTGGTCCGTCTGAAGTGTTCGAATCCACTCTGTGTTAAAATCATTTGGACCCTGTGGTAGGTAAACAGATATGACAGTTAAGAGTGAAGAGTTCAACTGAACTGTCACGGCACAAGAATTAAGATTGGGAATATTTGGTGGAATAGGGTTAGGGCATGAAGTGTAACTTTACCCCTTCATGAATATATATAGCTGTACTGATTTTCCCATCGGTATCTATCTTCTGATGTATAGGGGGAAAATAATAGTTTTTTTTTCATTTAGGCAAACTTGTCTCTTTTAACGTTTAGAGACTGAAGAGCTAAAAGTTGGTATTCATGGTGCGCCAGGTGTTGCACGAGGTGATCCAAGTTCGTACTGATGGAGCGACAGTTCCACTGGAATACGCTGAAGTTACTTTCCGCGGACATCAACTAAATCTTTCACAATCTGATAAGTTAACAGGAAATAAATAATAATAACAGTAATGATAACGTCCTATTATCTAAGGGAAAAAAAATTGCATGTGCAGTCAAAAATAGCCGACAAAAAGCACAGCAGTTATTTGCGCGCAACGCAGTCTAAGGGCACGAGAGGTAAGTGAATTCGCAAGTGTGCAGACGTATGTGACAATTCTTAGAATACTGGCCAGTCCTCCTAGGACGTCAAATGGGTTTGAACCAGCTGCGGTCGGGGTAGGGTGGACGTAGAAACGGTCGGGCATAGCGGGCTGGCTTCCTGGGCGTTTCCCACAGAAGATCCCTGACGTGTCGCCCCACGTTCCCTGCCAGCAGACTGGTCCCCCTCTGTGACAGGTGGCAGTTGTCCTTGAGATGGTAAGGCCTTATGTTATGATGATCGACGAGCGTGATGTTGTTCACGTCGAACAGTCGGAGGTGAGGATGGCATTAAATAACTGCCGATTTACCTCCATCTTCAGGTCTTTCACTGTGGGGAACTTTGCTGACGACGAATCTGGTGTTAGGATTCTTTCTTGATGCGTCTTTAAGTGATTAACAAAGGTGTTGCACAGCTTATTTGGCTCCGTGTTGTCTTCAAGTCGTTAATCCCACAGTGGATAACCACAGCATCAAGATGAGGTTCTTTTGTAGCTATCTCCTGCAAGATCTTGAGTTATTTTTCAAAGTGTTGCTTCGTTGTTTTGAAGGTTTGAAATGATAAGATCGACCAAGGCGTGTTTCTTGTACTCCGTTCATAACAGAGTCGTGAAGAATAAGAACATTCGGTAGATCGGAACTAGTATTCGATTTCTTTTTGGAATCCACAAGATGACGAGATTTGTACTTGACGTCATCTCTTGACTGGTCAGCCTTGGAAGGTTTTGCGTCATTTTGTCTTCGAAAGGCTAGGGCAGGACACCTTTTTGTTAGTCCCACTTTTCTTCGATCTTCGATATTTTTTCTGCAGCAGACGTCTTGTGCTGTGCAGGATGACTCGCAACGCCTGACGACAATCGACTTCCCGCCACTTCAGCGTAGGCGGGGTCCAGCTGGAGGGCAGGGGTCGGTTTGAGTTTCCCGTGATCGTCATGGAAACTTTCGGCTTGGCGATGTTTCTGAATTATGCCGTTTTTGAAACTCCACTGCTTTTTTCAAGGGAGGATATTCGGCAGCAAAGATTTAAAAT
>JADBJO010017339.1:25000-30000 GCA_016801955.1 Conus betulinus | reverse complement strand
CTAAGTTCAAACATCACGGAAATACACATTTGTTTTTTTGGTTGCAACTAGTGGTTTATTGATTTATTTATTCATTCATTTTAGAGTGAATTATATTTCATTTATTCTGGCCATTTTTGTGTGTGCTTTAAAAAAAAATACGCAATAAAGATGATTACAATAATGCAATGTACGTTTGATTTTGTAAGTGCGTCTGTGTTCCTCCCTCGCTCCCTCTCTCTCTTTCTCAGTGTGTGTGTGTGTGTGTGTGTATGTGTGCGTGCGCGCGCGCGCGCGGTTGTGTTTGTGTGTACGTGTGTGTGCGCACGCGCGCATTTATACAAACACGCGAACGTGGGCGTACGTGTTGCATGATCGCGAGCATGGTTTTTATACTCTAGCTCCATGGTGTTTTCAGGTAAAACGGCATTTGTATGTTATTTCAGGTTGATGTGCAATTGAAGGGTTTCTTCGTCTTCTTCCTCCTCCTCCTCTTCTTGTTCTCCTTGTTATTATCATTATTATTATTATCATTATTGTTGTTGTTGTTATATATCATTGTTTTCATTGTTTATAGCATTATTATTCTTATCATTATCATTGTTATAATTATTGTTGTCGCTGTTGTTGTTACTGTTGTTGTTACCGTTGCTGTTGCTGTCGTTGTTCTGCAGTAGTATTGTTGTTGAGGGCATCGCTTTGCTTTGGGGACTTCAAACCTTAGTGGCTGTGTGGAAACTGGCGGGATTCTCTCCCCCTTCAGAACGGATCCCCCGGACACCAAGCCTGACCAGGCACTAATGTGAACAGGAACCCTGAATCGATTTTACCTTAACCCCCCCCCCCCCCCCCCCCCCCCCCCTACTCCGGGCCCTAACTGTATGAAGCCTGACGAACGACTGTGTTTGCCGTGAGAAAGGCCAATGGTTCGTGTGCTCTCCTCTCGCCGTGCCTAGAAGAGCGAAACGCAATCTGGTTGATAAAAGCCGTATGGGTCATTCTCCTCTCCCTACATAACCCCCCCCACACACCTACCCCCTCCCCCCCCACACACACTACCCCCCCCACACACATGCAAAACAACAACAACTACAACACACACACACACACACACACACACACAAGGCGGTGCATTTGAAAGAGGGGGTCGTCAAGCACCTCTGTGAGCGACGTTCAGAACTGGGTGTGAGTCACGGTCTTTGGTGCCGTGCCTGCACGTGCTTCACTCGTCTCTCCCTGGTGTGAGAGCAGCCCCAGTCTGCTGCGTGTGCACTCACGGCGTCGGAACTACACGGAGAAGAAGAACCAACAGCACATGGACGCCAAACAATTAAGAACTTTATCGTCAGTGGTCTTCGCAGAAGTTTCTCATTGTGGCGACATTGATGTTGGGCCTTATCAAATTTACCCACGTGGTGCTTTTGTGCTTGGAAGGAAGAGAAGTAACTTTCTGAAGCACGTATAGATCTGTCTGTATCTGTCTACTCCCTGGGTAGTTCTATTCAGCCTACGTTGCCAGTGAATTTGACAGCTATCCCACTCTGTGATTGACAGTGATCTCATTCTGTGATCGAGATGATCCAGATCTCTGCATGGATTGTTCACACGAGTGGAGGCAGTGGGTAAGTTATTATTCGTGTGCTTGTGTGCGTGCGTGCGTGTGTGTGTGTGTGTGTGTGTGTGTGTGTGTGTGTGTGTGAGAGAGAGAGAGAGAGAGAGAGAGAGAGAGAGAGAGAGAGACTGGTTTAACATCTCACATACTTTGCAGAGGACTAATTTAGATAACGTTTACAATGTTACTAGAATATAGTCAAATTCACACACACACACACACACACACACACACACACACACACACACACACACACACACACACACTCACTCACTCACACTCACACATACACACACAGAGCGGCAGGGAGGAGAGATCGATCGAGCATCATCCTGAATGTTTCTTTCTGACATTAATTTTCGTCCGTGTGTGTATGTTCAACAGAGAGGAATGAAACCATAGAAGATAGACATGCGCACAGACGCTCGCGCGTCTCTCTCTCTCTCTCTCTCTCTCTCTCTCTCTTTGTTGTTGTTGTTGTTGTTGTTGTTGTTCTTCTTCTTCTTCTTCTTCTTCAATTCAATATCTTTCCACTTAAAGTGATTACAGATGGTGTGTGTGTGTGTGTGTGTGTGTGTGTGTGTGTGTGTGTGTGTGTGTGCGTGCGCGCGTGCGCGCGCGCACATCGTGCTTGTGGATAGCGATTCCTCGGGATTTACTTTGCCGATTTCAGTTCAAGTTAGGTGACCGATTCTTTCCTTGGTTCAATGAAAGCCATTCGAAACAAACATTTATAGATAACAAATAGGTTGATAAAGAAAAAGCCAATTCAATGGATAAGTCAGTCAGTGGAGCAGTTTGACAGTCACTTGAATACTCGTTCATTCACCCAGTCTGCAGTTTTCTCTTGCAGCGACGTCAAACGGTTCACATGGTTCTTACCGGCGAAAAAGTAGAACGATGACACGTCATTTATGAGCAGCCACCGGTAGTGAACGAACAACTCACAAACTGTAAGATCCGTTGTGGCAAGGTTTCCGCTCGTTCCCCTCTGTCCGACTCATTTTCTCCAAAGTAGGAAAATGAAATCTTCCCTTATTGGTTATGTCCACAACCACGTTTCCTTTCTCAATGTGTCCTCCTGCATCTTCATAATGTCCTCACTCGTCTTTCTTCTCGCAGGATGTGCACATCCGTCTTTTCTGTCCAGTCTTCTTTTCTCATGATGTCTACTTCTTTCTGTCGTATCTCACGATGCTCACGTCCATTTTTGCTTGTTGTGATGTCCACGCCGATCCTTCGTATGTTAGCCTTCTTTCTCTGTAAGAAGCAGTTTGGATGTATATTGTCTTCCCTTCCTTTCTCCTGATGTCATCATCTATCATTCCATACTCATGACGACCACATCCATCTGTCCTTTTGTTATGGTTTGATAATCCATCTTTCCTTGTTTTTGGTTTTTATAATCGATCTGTTGTCTCTCCCCACGACCTCACCTACCTTTCCTTTTTCATTACGTCCTCAGCTATTTTTTAAAAGGGGCCGGAATAGCTCAGTTGGTAAAGCATCGGACTCGTAATCCTGGGGTTGCGGGGTCGTATCTCTGCCGGGCCGTGTCGGTACATGGGGATTTTCCCCTCGGAGTTTAACATTGGTTCTGACTCCATTCCCCACACAGTCCTTCGAATGAGACTATAAACAGAGGTTCCGTGTGTGAATGCACGCATATCTTGCACACACGTAAAATCCCATCACCAGCTTTCGGAAGAGAAGGGCAGTTTGGCCGTTGGTATGGATGACACATTACACATATCATGCACCTTCCCCGAAGCTGGAGTATGGCTGCCTTAATGGCTGGATGAACAAAAAATGGTCATACACACAAAAGTATCGGAATAATCAACATGATGACTGTGGACACTAAAAGAAAGAAGAAAGAAGAAAAGAATTTGGTGGTGTTGTTAGTTATTGCGTTCCTCATGATGTTGTCATGTATCCTCCTTGCAGTGGGCGATATCAGGGCTGTCCACCCTGTGTACTTGTTGGGATAGTTGCACTGGCCAATGCAGGCCTGTCTACTTCAATTTTTCCCCCAGTTGTTGAGATAGCTATATTGGCCATGCCAGGGCTGTCTGCTTATTACAGTTGTTTGAATAGGAACCTTCAGGCGTGATGTCCACATGCACCATATGTATGGGTATCTCAGAATAACCATTTCAGGCTGCAGGTGTGTGGGCGGGGAAGGTGGAGCGCGGGACTGCGGGAGAACAACGCATAAAAATAGGTCGTGAAAATGGCTTTTTTTTAAAATGTCGGTCGGAACTAAAACCTGCGAACGAGGTAGGACACGCCTGGGTCAACCATGCGCCATGTTATTTTCGGTTAGAGGTATCTACCTGGTAGCATGTTATTTTCGGTGTAGAACATCCATTTATAACTGGCACCATGTTATTTTGGGTGTAGGATATCCGTCCACATCTGGCTTCATGCTATTTTGAGTGTAGGATATCCGTTGTATCTGGTGCCTTGTTATTTTCAGTGTAGGATATTCATTCATATCTGGCACTATGTTACTTTTGGTGTAGGTTATCCATGTAACTTCGGTGTGGGATGTCCGTTCACACTTGGCACCATGTTATTTTCTCCGAAAGGCGTAGTCTATCCATGCACACCTGGCACCATGTTACCTTCTGTGTAACATGGAGACTGCCGTGCACACCTGGCACCATGTTACCTTCTGTGTAACATGTAGGCTGCCCGTGCACATCCAGCACCATGCTTCTTTCGCCGTCAAGTGTGTAAGCTGGCATCCATGGTACTTTTGCCATAAGATGAAGAAAATCTGTGCACTCCTTGCAACATGTTACCTAATCCGTGATGTGTAGAATATCCATGCGCGCGTGGCACCATGGTAGTTTCGCCGTAAGGTGCAGATATACCGGTGCTCGCCTGGCATTGTGACTTTCTGTGTAAGATGTTGAATACGCAATGCACGCCTGACACCATGTTACTTTTGCGGTAAGTTGTAGGATCCCCAGCGCACACTGACGCTCTGTTACTTTCGCCGTAAAGTGTAGGCTACCCGCTGCACGCCTGCCACTATGTTACTTTCGTCGTAAAGTGTAGGATACTCTGTGCACGCCTGCCACCATGTTACTTTCGCCGTAAAGTGTAGGATACTCTGTGCACGCCTGCCACCATGTACTTTCGCCGTAAAGTGTAGGATACTCTCTGTGCACGCCTGCCACCATGTTACTTTCGCCGTAAAGTGTAGGATACTCGCTGCATGCTGACACTATAGAACTTTCGACGTTAAGTCTACGATACCCGATGCACGCCTGGCATTATTACTTTCGCCGTAAAGTGTAGGATAGCCAATGCACGTTGACACTATGTTAATTTCGCCGTTAAGTGTAGGAAACCCGATACAAGCTGACACTATGTTAGTTTCGCCGTGAAGTGTAGGAAA
>JADBJO010017339.1:5000-17500 GCA_016801955.1 Conus betulinus | reverse complement strand
TCGTTTAACTGATGCTATTAGCGTTTCTCTCTCATTATATAAAATCCCACTTTTTCCCCTTCCGAACGTTTGCCCCCCCCCCCCCCCCCCCCCCCCCCCCCCCCCCCTACTCCCCCTCAGAACCTCAGAACATTCATAACTTCTCGTTTCTCTAATGCATCCCCGCTTCCTTTTCTATCTGTGAGCGAAACGGAAGTTCACAACATCCTGAAGGAAAGGACATTAGAGGTCCCACGAAACTCGTTCCCTGCACTAGCTTACGTTCTCTGAGTATCCTGAAACATCTTTCCAGGGTTGCCAGCATGTGAACACAGTTCTTCTGTAAGGATTTTTTTTTCTCCGCTATGAATTTCCTTTTATTCTTGCGTTGCGACTGATTATTTAAACAAAAATGTGAAGCAACAAGCTGTTATTTAGGACAACGATGATCAGATGACCTGACATCGATTTTGACAACGATCCTCGTAAAATGGACCGTGAAATTTCTTTTCTTTTCTTTTCTTTTTCTTTTTTTTTATTTATTTTTTTTTATTTTTTTTTAGACTTTCTGTATGATAACTTATCTAAACCTGTGTGACTGTGTCTCTTTAATGTAGACAAAATACATTTGAAAAATCAATGACAACGCAAAAAAAAAAAAGAAAGAAAGAATGAAAAAAAAAAAAACCGTAGACAAACGAGTCACAAGACAAAACACGACGCGTTTCGACCTCGTAGGTTCTCTTCAGGCAAGAAACACAACACTCAGGACAAGGAAATGAACGAGCGATCACTAATCTTTATCCAGTTCGGACTTGTTTTTGGTCTCCGTTTCTTCAGTCTCTCTCTCTTTTTTTTTTTTTTTTTTTTTTTTTTTGGCCTCTGTGGCTATTCTCTACTCCGTACTTAACCTGCCCCTTTAATGTGTTTATTTTTCACCTCTGTCATCTTAGTTACCATGTGAGCCAATCTGCAGCACACACATTGTATAGTGGTAACCCCATGCCAAAAGAAGACGTTGGGGGTGTGTTGGGGGATAGGGCTCTTTTAGTATAAATTGTGTTCCAGTCTTCTTGCGATATGGTAGTCGTAATTCCCCCCTTTTTTTTTTTTTTCGCTTTTATTAATTTCTTTTTTTGTCTCCATTTCTTCACCATCTTTCTGTTTGTTTGTGTTTGTTTGTTTTTTTTTGTGTGGCTATTCTTTGATCTGTATGTTCAATCCTCTGCATACTTTTTTTTAATTCGCCCCGTAGGAATGCAGGGGAGAGAGGAGGAGGTAAGGATGTTTCAGTGTGCATTGTGCCCATGTCTTCTAGTAATCATGTGCTTGTAATTCCCTTCTTTGATCTCACTCTCGTTGCATTTGCTTGCTTTTTTTTTTTAAAAATAATTTTGGTTTGATTTCTTTTTTTTTTTTGTGCTGTTGCCAACTCATTTTCTGTATTTGTGGTCTGTTCATCTTCCTGTATTTGGAAAGCATTTTTTTTTTTCTGGATAAACTCTCCATATAAGTTCTGGCTTGTAGACTGGCGACTAGATAGTGAGAGTGTAACCACTGGAACAGGCATCTGCTGTCCATTGTGCGGTGCTGTTCACTAATAAGACATTGTGATGGATGTTTGTTGTATTGGAATTGTCTCAAAAGGCTGTTTTTCGTCGGTTAAAAAAAAACCCTGAGCCACATGATCAGAGCGGTTGGTGCACTTAACATGGCTTAGTTTCATCCGAGTGAAGGATTAGGAATGGACGCTGATGTTATGCACAGGTGTTCCTGTAAACTTTACGTGACTCTGAGTTTACCCTTGACGGGAGTGACTTCTTGGTTTTGTTGTTTGTTCGTTTGTATTCTTGCTTGTTTGTTTGCGTTTTTTTTTTTTTAATCTTTTTTTTTTGTTTTTGTTTTTTTTTGTTTTTGTTTTTTTTGTTGTTGCTTTTTTGTACGTGTTGACAGCCCTGGAAATGCTTTCCGTGGTCTGCTCGAAACAGTCCTTGTCCGTGCCCATCTCCGATATGCTATCTCACTTTTGTTTCTGGTAACGCTTTCAGCTTTTTTTGTTGTTGTGATTTATTTATCTTCTCAAAGCGCGAACATTCTTCTCTTAGTGATTTTGGGGCCGGTGTGTCAAGACTTTGTTCTTTGTCACCACACGTCCGTACGAGCTTGGTCTGACACGAGCTTGCTTCGTTTGTATCCAGCCATCCCAAATCTGATGATGTAAGGTCCTGTTGTTTATCGTTTGTAAAACATACTTCCGTCTTACTTAACTGAAGTTCACCACACACACACACACACACACACCACACACACACACAGAGTCTCCTGATCGTTTTTTTCTCCTTATACGTTCTATGTGTTATGTTCACTCCTTGCATGACATTTTTGTTTAAGGGTCAACTTCCCTTTAGCCCCCTGTGCCATAGGACAACAAACAGACTGCCGTATACGTGCCCCCTGATTCACCGTTTCCTGATCGGAGATAGTCAATACTGTACGCTTTTCTGTTCGTTTACAGTGACCAAGTTTCTGCCTCTGATTGAGTTAGCCTACGTTTCCCAGTTTTCCAGACCTTGAGCTGTTCACTCTTTCTGAGAGTAACCAAGGTGCAGCTCCAGGTTATTCCGTTGCCGTTCCGCTCTTAGTGTTCAACCGTTTTTCATTATTGCTATGTCCTTTTGTTTTACTGCCGGTAGTATCCAATAATATTTTGTTGCTGAGATTTCATGCGGATCCGTCAAACTAGTGTCAAAGCTGATTTAGTCCACACGCCCTGTTCAGAGCCAGGTTTGGTGTGGGCTCACATTCAGGTTAAACGTCGACACTCACCAAGGTGGTAGGGCAGACGGGATAACCGCAAAAGGGAGGCAGGGTGGAGGGTGGGGGATGGAGTGGAAGAGAGTGATGGTAGAGGGTGTATGCAAAAGTTCACCATGCCATCAGAACATCAAAACATGAAGCCCTTGGGGTATGTACACTCGTCTGAACAATGGCCTGGGTGCTTTAACATGACTTCTATATTTAAAGGGGTGGATACGGGTATTGATGGGTGGGGGTGGGGGGCCCCTGAAGCAACTATGCTGAATAACGTTGAATAAAGCAACCTTGGCCTTAAAAAAACATTATCCATGCATGTTTTGAGTCTCTCAGTCTGGCGACTCGATATTGCCCGGTATTGTTATATAAATGCTTACGGCCCCTGATAAGGTCTCATCCATTCAATATAATATATATATATATATATATATATATATATATATATGTTCAGATAGATGCCGCTTATAACGCTTCACTATGTTCCACCTTAACCCTTTACAGATTCCTGTGGAAGAAAAGATTTAACAATAGAAAAGCGTTCGAAAAAGTCAAAAGAAAAGTAATGGAAGCAAGCGTGGGGGAAGGAGGACTTAATATGATTAATCTGATTAACTTTCAAAAACGCTTGTACTTACAATGGGCGGGCAAACTCTTTAAAGCCACTGAACAAGAAAACTGGGCATTAAATACCTAGATGGCATTTACAACGCCTCGCAAAGACAGATACTTTTTGTATATACTGCAGAGCTAAAGACCTAAAAGAGTTAAGTTTAGTTGGGAAATGAATTCTGGAAAGATGTGTTAGCAGTTTATTTAAACCACAAAAAATACTAATAGAACTTAACGATATTGACAAAAACAATTTCCACAGTCAACAGCTTTTTAACAATAATTTAATTCGTTATAAAAAAAATCACGTATTATATTTCAAAAACTGGGTAAAGAATGACGTTGAGAAAATTAAGGATATATAATTCTTAAAAGAGAAAATAGATTACTATCTTTAGAAGAAATGCAGGAAAGGGTTGGCCAGAACAGAGAGCCCTTACATTGTTTCAGTACAATGCTGTGATCAACTCCATACCAGCTCAGTGGATCCAGTGGATCCAGTCAGGTGAAGCAGGATCTGGGACACTCCCCTGCTTTTTGCCAGTATGCTAAATGCAAAGCCCAAACAAATAATGAAACTAGTTATGGGAACATAAGGAAATTCAAAACACCTACTGCGAATGCCTTCTGGAACAGAAAGTTTGGTATTGACTTAGACAAAATCTGCATGGTGTCGAGCCACAGACGTTTACAAAAGAGGTAAGACTTAGAGTTCTCCACTGGAAAATACTACACAATATATATCCCACTAATATCATGCTTAGTAAAATGAAAGTAAAAGACTCAAACAAATGCTCGTACTGTCCTAACACAACTGATTTTATTGAACACTTTTTTTCTGCGAGTGTCCGATCGTCTACAATTTTTTGGAGATTTATTGAGCAAAAAAATTTACTTAGAAACACATGCTCATATTAAAATTATCAAACACAGATATATTATTTGGCATCAGTAAATCGATTGTTTCGAAGACAAATTATCAATGTATCAATTTTATCATATTATTGTGTAAAATGTGTATTAGTATTTTTCAAAAAGACGAACACGGATATCCCTCTACAACTCATTTTTTTGAGAAAGAGTATAATGTCCGAAGGGGTGTAAAAGGAAAACTGCCCTAGGTGGGCAAGAGAGTGTAAGTCTCATTATGCTAGGGGGGGGGGGGGGGGGGGGGGGGGGAGGAGAGAAAGATAAGACTATTACATTGTTCAGGCGTGGCGGCAGGAGTGGGGGGGGGGGGGGGGGGGGGGGGGGGGGGGGGGGGGGGGGGGTCAGGTGGGGGGGGGGGGGGGGGGGGGGGGGGGGGGGGGGGGGGGGGGGGGGGGGGGAGGGGGGGGGGGGGGGGGGGGGGGGGGGGGGGGGGGGGGGGGGGGGGGGGGGGGGGGGGGGGGGGTGGGGGGGGGGGGGGGGGGGGGGGGGGGTGGGGGGGGGGGGGGGGGGGGGGGGAGGGGGGGTGGGGGGGGGAGGGTGGGGGGGGGGGGGGGGGGGGGGGGGGGGGGGGGGGGGGGGGGGGGGGGGGGGGCTGGGGGGGGGGGTCTTTTCTTTTCGGGGGGTGGGGGGGGGGGGGGGGGGGGGGGGGGGGGGGGGGGGGGGGGGGGGGGGGGGGGGGGGGGGGGGGGGGGGGGGGGGGGGGGGGGAGGGGGGGGGGGGGGGGGGGGGGGGGGGCAGGGGGGGCCGGAGCTGTTCCGGGGGGAGGGGTGAAACGACATGCAACAGACTTCTAAATTTCATCTCTGTGATGCAGTTTCTGCCTACCTATCTTTCTGTTCTTTGTCTGTCTGACGGTCTGTCCGTCGATTACTCAATCTCTCTCTCCCTCTCTCCCTCCCTCCCTCTCTCTCTCTCTCTCTTTTTTTTTTTTTTTTTTTTTTTTTTTTTTTTTTTTTTTTTTTTAAGGGGTCGTGGTGTGTGGCGTGAGTAGAGCTCAAGCGTTTCGGCAGAGAGATTGAGAGGAAGGACGGAATATTTGGACGTACGATATCCTTTCAGGTGTGCTCACATACGGGATTGGGGGGGGGGGGGGGATGGTGGGGGGAGGGATGTTTGGGGGGGGGGGGGACGATGGGGGGATGGAGGGAGGAGGGAGGGCAGCAACAACGCGGCAGAACTCCTAAGTTTTTGTCGTGCGTGTTGGCTTCCCCTCGTCTTCCTTGTGGAACCTTTCTTCTCGCCATAAGGCCGGCCGTATCGGAGGGTGGCCAATTAGTAAGACGATTTGGAACAAATTTTGCATTCATTTCTACGATGCCGCCTCTGTCTGTCCGTCTCTCTCTCTCTCCCTCCCTCCCTCCCTCTCTCTCTCTCTCTCTTGGAAAAAGTGAAAGAAGAGAAAATAATTAAGTCTATTGTTTAACTTATGTTTCCTTTGTATAAGCAGCACATTATCAGAGCGAGAGTGTCAGTACACCACACATTAGAACATAAACAAACCCAGACACTTTGTATCAAACGTAAAAACACTAAAATCAGAAAAAAAAAAATGTCCATTTGTAAAAGAACATACAGACTATGCATGGAGTGAAAGAGACTGGTTGGAAGGGAAAAAAAAGCTAGTAGTGGAAATTGTTTTTTTTTTTTTTTTTTTTTTTTTTTTGATTTTTGTTTTTTTGGCAGATGAAGAGGACAGTGTGAAGCACCAAAAAATGAAGAGGTGGATTTTGGCATTAGAAAAAAAAAGGGGGAAAAAAAGGAGGAAAAAAAAAAAAAAAAAAAAAAAAAAACCGCCGCCTTAGGTGCTCCAGTGACCATTACCGCCCATACCCACTGTTCACATAATTCATGTGTCCACACTCCCCGTTCTCTTTCGTCGTCCAACCTTTGAAATCTTGCAGCACCCCCCCCCCCCCCCCCCCCCCCCCCCCCCCCCCGCCTCCACACCTTCATTCTTCTCTGCTACAAACCAGTCCTGTTATGCACTGCTGACCTATCATTCTGTTATTTTATGCGTATTATGATACAGTCCATTTCCATCGTGACCCTTTACTTTCTCTTTCGTCGGTATCGGGATGTAGGATGGCCTCATCATATTCAGCTCCATCCTGTTCTCCGTCTTTCTTTATCGTTCTCATGTTCTTCTCCCGTCCATCATTCGTTCTCTAAAACTCCTTTCCTCCTCCAGAGCATCATTCATCAGTGTCGCGTTGTCTTCTCCTCACGTCCATGGATCTGCGTTCTCCTTTTCTTCCCTCGTCCATCATTCGTCTTTCTCACGTTCCCCAGTAACCGTTCCCGTCTTTCAGTTATCGCTCAGGTGTTCTCTCTTTTTCTCATCTGGTTCTTCGTTTTACTGTTGTCAGGTTCTGCCCCCCCGTCCTGCACTCAGCATTGTTGTGCTCTCTTCGTCTCACCGTATCAACCATTCCTTTGTGTCGCGCGTCCCCATCTTCTCGCTCCGACTCCTTCTGTGCTGACTGTGCCCAGTATTACTCTGCACAGTATTACTCTGTGGCCGTCCTGTTTTCATCATTCTGTGCTGGCTGTGTCCACTACTACTCTGTGGCTATCCTGTGTTCATCATTCTGTGCTGGCTGTGTCCACTATCACTCCGTCGCCGTCCTGTTTTCATCATTCTGTGCTGGCTGTGTCCACTATCACTCTGTGGCTATCCTGTTTTCATCAGTCTGTGCTGGCTGTGTCCACTATCACTCCGTCGCCGTCCTGTTTTCATCATTCTGTGCTGGCTGTGTCCACTATCACTCCGTCGGCGTCCTGTTTTCATCGAGGCAGTCATTCTCACGCTCTTGTCTTTTCTTTGTTTTCCTCATCCGTCTTTCGTTCATCGGCGCCGCACCACCCCTTCCATCTATCATTCGTCTTTCCTGTGTTCTTCTCTTCCCTCCAGTTACATCATTGTCACAGTTTCCCTCCCGTCCAGCATTCGCCATTCTCGCGTCTCCCCTCCCCCCCCCCCCCCCCCCCCCCCAGTCCAACAGTGATCAGTCTTACCCTTTTCCCCACTTCAATATTCCTCATCTTCCAAGTTTCTCCCAGTTCAATATTCCTCATCTTGACGTTTCTCCCAGTTCAACATTCCTCATCTTCAAGTTTCTCCCAGTTCAATATTCCTCATCTTCACGTTTCTCCCAGTTCAATATTCCTCATCTTCACGTTTCTCCCAGTTCAATATTCCCCATCTTGACGTTTTCTCCCAGTTCAATATTCCTCATCTTCACGTTTCTCCCCCAGTTCAATATTCCCCATCTTCACGTTTCTCCCAGTTCAATGTTCCCCATCTTCACGTTTCTCCCAGTTCAATATTCCCCATCTTCACGTTTCTCCCAGTTCAATATTCCTCATCTTCACGTTTCTCCCAGTTCAATATTCCCATCTTCACGTTTCTCCCAGTTCAATATTCCCCCATCTTCACGTTTCTCCCAGTTCAATATTCCTCATCTTCACGTTTCTCCCAGCTCAATATTCCTCATTTTCACGTTTCTCCCAGTTCAATATTCCCCATCTTCACGTTTCTCCCAGTTCAATATTCCTCATCTTCACGTTTTCTCCCAGTTCAACATTCATCTCATCTTCACGTTTCTCCCAGTTCAACGTTTATTTTCCCGTAGACCAACCTTGGTCATTCTCACGTGTTCCCTTCAGTTCAGCATCCATTATTTCTAGCCCCTCTCTCCTCCTTCCCCATTCCTACACGCACGCACGCACGCATGCACGCACGCACACACACACACACACGTACACACATACACACACATCTCCCGTCCAAGATTCACCATTCACATGTATCACCCTACTCCATCATTCACCCTTCTCACCTTTCCCTGCAGTCCAATTGTCATCATTCTGACGTTTTCCTCAATCCAGCATTCTTCATTGTCATGCGCCCCCTCCCCCCTCCCCGTCATGCCCCCCCCCCCCTGCCTCCCGCCCACCTGTTCACTGTTCATTACTCTCGTGTTTCCCCCTGGTTGACCGTTCATCACTCTCTCTCACACACACACACACCCTACTCCAACATTCACCATTCTCACATTTTCCCAAGTCCAACATTCATCATTTCAAGTCCACTCCCCCCGCCCCCTCCACCCTGTCCTACACTCATCACCAGTCTAACATTCATCAGTTTCATGGTTTCCCCGTTCCCTGCATTCATTATTCTCACGACCCCCCCCCCCCCCACACACACACACACACCACACAACCACACCACCCCCTCCACCCTACCCCCAACTTTCATCATTCTCACACGTTTTCAGCCACTCCAAAATGTTTCATTTTTCCTGTTTCCTCCATTCAACATTCTCACGTTTGCCTCGATCCAGCATTCATCATTTTCACGTTTTGCTTCCGTCCAGCATTCATCATTTTCACGTTTTCCTTCTGTCCAACATTCATCATTTTCATTTTCACGTTTTTCCTCCCCCCTCCTGCATCATTTTCACGTTTTCTTTCTGTCCAACATTCATCATTTTCACGTTTTTTCTGTCCAACATTCATCATTTTCACGTTTTCATTCTGTCCAACATTCATCATTTTCACGTTTTTTCTGTCCAACATTCATCATTTTCACGTTTTCCTTCTGTCCAACATTCATAATTTTCACGTTTTTTTCTCCCTCCTGCATCATCATTTCACGTTTCTTTCTGTCCAACATTCATCATTTTCACGTTTTTTCTGTCCAGCATTCATCATTTTCACGTTTTCGTTCCGTCCGACATTCATCATTTTCAGGTTTTTTCTCCCTCCTGCATCAGTTTCACGTTTCCTCCCGTCCAGCATTCATCGTTTTTCAGGTTCCTTCCTTTCAGCATTATCATTTTCACGTTTTCTTTCCCTCCAGCATTCATCATTTTCACGTTTCCCTTCTGCCAAGCATTCATCATTTTCATGTTTCCCTTCTGCCAAGCATTCATCATTTTCATGTTTCCCTTCTGCCAAGCATTCATCATTTTTCATGTTCCCTTCTGCCAAGCATTCATCATTTTCATGTTTTCCCTCCTTCCAGCATTCATCATTTTCATGTTTCCCTCCTTCCAGCATTCATCATTTTCATGTTTCCCTCCTTCCAGCATTCATCATTTTCATGTTTCCCTCCTTCCAGCATTCATCATTTTCATGTTTCCCTCCTTCCAGCATTCATAATTTTCACGTCAACCTCTTCATCACGTTTACCGTTCACCATCCCTCCCCCCCCCCCTTTCTATTCACTAATTTTGTCTGTCATTCTCTCCTTCTCCTTTTTTTCTGATAGCGTCTAGCATTCTTTGTATTCTCGCTCCCTTCTCATTCTATTCATCATGGGATTACTCTAGCGATTTCCGATCTTTTTATGCACCCCATGATTCCCACGTTCTTCCCTCTTATCTCCCTTCTCTCCCCGAGTTTCCCATTCACCATTCTCACCTCCTCCTTTTCTCTGCTTGCAAACACGCATCACCCCCTTTGTTTCCTTTGCGATATTACAGCCATTACTGCATCATTCCAGCGCTGTCCGGTGTTCATTAATCCATCGGTCTCACTCTCCTCTCTCTCTTTTCCTTCTTGTCTTCATCGTTCTTGCATTATTTTTCCCGTCCACAATTCTGTCCGTCAATCTTCATGCATCATGTGTCATTCTTACGTTCTTCTTTCATCTCTCGTTCATAGACAATTGCTTTCTGTTTTGATCCCGCCTCTCATTCATGATTCTGACGCTTTAATCATCGCGATCATTACTCATGTTCTTCTCTCGTCCATGCCTTTACCATTTTGGCGTTTGCCTGTGTTTTTTTTTTTTTTCTATTCGGGGCCATTTGCACCATCTTCAGTTTCCTTCCTTCTCATCCGAGCTGTCTTCTTCGCCCTCACGTTAGTCTCCCATTTGTTTTTCATCATTTTTCACGTTTCTTCTCCCATCTTCTCTTCATCATTCTGGTGTTCTTCTTCCTTCCTGTCTTTTATCATTCTTTAGTTTTTTTTCCTCCGTCCGTTTATTCACCCCTTTTTCTTCCCCCTGTTGTTCCTCTTTCTACATTCTCACGTCCTTTCTCAGTCCCTCCATAATCATCATGCTCTAGTCCGGTTAATCCTTCACCATATCCTCGTTCTTGTCAGTCAGTCATGATCTTCACGGTTTCTTGATATCATTGTGCCTGTTGTTTACATTCCTGACTTTTTCCCACTTTCGTCAGGTTTACGTTCTCCTGTTCTCTTTCTTCATAAATCATTCCTTTCCTTAACGTCCTCTCATTCTTAATCCCGTCTGTCATTCGCTACTGTTAGTCCTATCCATCACTGACATTTTCCACGTTCTTCCTCCGTCCATTATTCTTTAATTTCATGTTCTTCTCTGTTCCTCTTGTCCATTTCGCGTGTTTTTTTTCTCCTCACTGCGTCCGTCATCATTCATCATTCTCATTATCCCTTCGTCTATTTCTTCCTCTATTGAATTATTCTGACAGTGCTTCACTCGTTTGTAGTCCATCGACCCGATGCTGTTTTCTCTCTCTCCTGTCTTCTTGTCCCGTCCCCTGTTCATCATTTTCATCTTTTCTTCTTTTCACCTCTTGGAAAATCTATTGTTCTCTCGTTTCATTCTCCCCCAGTTTTGTCAATCACTGGATTATTCTCTTGCGGTTCTATTTTCATGTCATCTATCATTCACATGCTGCTCTCGCCTTTTCTCCCCTGCACCATTCCTTTTGTCAATCTCATGCTGCTGTCCTGTCCACCGTACATCATTTTCGCTTTCCTCCTCTTCGCCTCTCCGTCATGGATATTATGCCATCTCATCCCAGCCTTCATGTACAATTTCTATTATTCATCATCACACTTTTTTCTGCTTTCTTTCATACGTCCTTCGCTTTTATCTCGTCCACTATACATTCTCACGTTCTTATGATCTCGTCCGAGCTATTCTTCATCAGTCTTTCGTTCTTCTTTCATCCCTGTTTCATCTTCCTGTCCCTTTTTTCCCCTGTCATTTATTCATCATTTTCCCCTGTTCTTGTCATTGCCACATTGTCTTCACGTGCTGTTGATGATTCATCATTCTCACTCTCCGGTCCCGTCAGTCGTACATCGGGTTCCATATTCTCAGTCAGTCATTATTGTCACGTTCCTCTGGCATCAGTCGGTCATTGCTTTCACCTTCTTCACAGTCAGTCGGTCAGCGTGTTCACGTTCTCAGTCAGTCAGTCAGTCAGTCAGTCAGTCAGTCAGTCATTTTCAGGTTTCAGGTTCCTCTCCAGTTAGTCACTTATCATTCTAACAGCCTTTTCAGTCATGCCTTTATCCTTGTCACGCTCTCTCTCTCCCAAACAGCCATTCCTCGTTTCCTCGTCGTCTTCTTCCCCGCCAGCCATTCATCATTTTCACACTCATCTCCCGTCACTTACTGATCCTTTTCAAGTTCTCCCTTTGGCCATGCATCATGTTCACGTGGAATTATAGGAACAGAGTTGTTGCTAAAACACACAGAAAAAAAATTTTTTTTTTCATTATTTTCGTCACTCTAAAATGTCTGAATCCAAACATGTGCACAATGTGTGGAAAAATAAAAGAAATTAAGAAAACTATGAACTTCCATTGTATCGTATTGAATACGAACTATTGTTGTCATAAGATCTTCCGACAAAGCACGGGCGTTTGTAAGGCATTCTCGGAGACAAAATTTATTGTCTTTCTCTACAGGGTTCAGTCTGGACGGAAGTGGTGTCTTTGCTGTTCCTGAGAGGATATCTGATGCAGATCCCTCGTCGCTGAAAATAAATCTCAGATATATAAACCATGTAATAGCGCCTAGCTTCTATCCCTGATGTATGAATCATGTACAGCGCCTAGCTTCTATCCCAGATATATGAAGCATGTAACAGCGCCTAGCTGCTATCCCCAGATGTATGAAGCATGTAACAGAGCCTAGCTGCTATCCTTGATGCATGAAGCATGTAACAGAGCCTAGCTGCTATCCTTGATGCATGAAGCATGTAACAGAGCCTAGCTGCTATCCTTGATGCATGAAGCATGTAACAGAGCCTAGCTGCTATCCTTGATGCATGAAGCATGTAACAGAGCCCTAGCTGCTATCCTTGATGCATGAAGCATGTAACAGAGCCTAGCTGCTATCCTTGATGCATGAAGCATGTAACAGAGCCTAGCTGCTATCC
>JADBJO010017338.1:32500-37934 GCA_016801955.1 Conus betulinus | reverse complement strand
CGCGCGCTCTGTACTGACCTCTCCGGCATACGAGGCGTTGTAGACAAGCTGTCGTTGAAGCTCCGGGTAGACGTTGTCCACGTACCACTCAAAGTCCTGACACTTCAGACTCTGCCGGAGAGCTAGTCTGTCTGACACGTCACCGTAATCCCCCTACACACACACCACACACACACACACACACACACACACACACACACACACACGTGCAGATTTTTTTTTTTATTTCAAGTTAGAGAGACAGACAGACAACCAGACAGACACAGAGTGGCACAGTGACAGACAGCTGCATGCAGTCATACAGACACACACGACGGATGGGCGGATGGAGAGACAGACCGACAAAAAGAGGAAAGACAAGATGCGTGTGTGTGTGTGTGTGGTGTGTGTGTGTGTGTGTGTGTGTGTGTGTGTTGTGTGTGTGTGTGTGCATGCTGTATAAGTGAAAAGGCCTTCTTCTGTCTCTGTTTAAAACTGAACACTCTACCAGCTGTTTCAATCTTCTTCTTTAGATCCTGATCACAAGGGGAAAGAAGGGGCTCTGAACGACCTCGATGTATCAAGCCAGTTGAGGAGGACAGACCAGAGATGAGTTGCTCGTCAACTGAAGCAATTTGTGCTGCAGCATGACTAAGTATTACAGTTATTATTGTTATGAAGGTGGTGGAAATGACTATAGTAAAGATAATGATGACGATGATGGTGATGTTGATGACACACACCGTAATGGTGATGATCATGACGATGATCATACTGAGCATAATGAAGATGGTGATCATAACGAAATAGGTTGTGAGTTATTGACGATGATCATGATGATGATGATGATGACGATGATGATTGTAACGACTTCGACGATAATGATGATCATGGCAACAACGCTTCAAAATACTTTAAAAACTCTGATGTGATGCTGAGGGTGATTATTTGATAATGGTGATACGATGGACAAGACGGTTACAACCAACAACGACGACGATGACGACGACGATGATGATGGTGACAATGACCAGTTGGTAGTTGATCCTCTTAAGATTGTGGTTCCTGCAGCGGCCCGTTGACACACTGATGATGATGATGATGATGATGATGATGATGATGATGATGATGCAGACATTGACTGTTTGTACTTGATCCTCTCCTGGTAGAGGTACAGTTAGCAGTCCATCCGCATTACGAAGATGATGTTGATGATGACGATAATAACAATGCGATGACAACGATGATGATGATTGTGAGAACAACGACCATGACCCTGGACCAGCTAGTAGTTGATCATTAACAAATAGTGGTCCTTGCAATGGACCATCCACACCATGATGATAATTATGATGATAATGGTGGTGGTGATGATGATGAGATGGTGATGATGACGATGATGATGGTGGTGATGATGATGATGATGTTGTTGTTGTTGTTGATGATGATGAATGATGATGATGATGATGATGTTGTTGTTGTTGTTGTTGTTGATGATGATGATGATGGATGATGATGATGACCAGCTGGTAGTTGATCCTCTCCAGGTAGTGTTCCCGTGTAGCGGTCCATCCACACCAGGGCCACACGCACATGGTTGTGGTGACCCCAGGGGCCGGGCCAGGTGACGGGGTTCACGGCCCTGAAGATGTGTCCCACGTGAGAGCAGTCTGCGATCACCACTGAACCCCCGCACATCCACGTCTGGAGAACAAAACAAACAAACAAACAAACAAAAAAATCGAATACAGCTGACTATCCGTGAATTCCCTGAGTGGTGGGATAGGGAGAGACAATGGTGCGGGAGAAGGGGGGGGGGGGGGGGGGGACTATGGCGGGAGGGAGGGGGCAAAGGGGGGAAGGGGGGATAGCGGTGAGGGGGAGAAGGAGAGGGCAGTGGAGGGAAGGGTGAGGGGTGGAAGGTGAACATAGGAGTGGTAGGAAAAGGATAGATGCCCCTTTCTATACTAAACGTTTCCCCGTCTCGCTCATGCAAAAGAACGTAAAGAATTTGTTTTTGAATAATAGAAAAAAAAAATCATGAACAGGACTCGCACATTAACGTTACTAAATATCCCATGTGGGGCAAAAATAGACTCACAACGTCAGCATCACCACCGACAACAAAGACGAACATGTGTAAGCAGACACATTGATCACATTCATCGGCCACCATGATGAAGTGGTTAGTTCTTGAGCATCTGGGCTGAAGGTTGTGGGTCCGAGTCCAATCCAAAGGCATTTCTTTCTGGGATATACTTGAACTCCCATACCTCAAACCTGGACACCTGGACACCTGCTCAGGTTCTCCATTTATACAAGACTGACAAGCTGAGACCTATCACGAGAGAGAGAGAGAGAGAGAGAGGAGAGAGAGAGAGGAGAGGAGAGAGAGAGAGAGAGAGATTGGTTTGAAACGCTCTATGTGGCTCTGTGCGGCTAGCTGAATCCGATCAAACAACGACAATGATTAAATGTTTTGGTCCGTCAAGACCGAGACCCTTCGTGTGGTCTGCTTTCACAGTATGAAACATCCGGCCTGCCACATGGTAAATACAATACACACGAACTAAGAGTAGACGGAGAATGTTGCAGACGACACATATGAACTACGAATAGACTGACACTAATGCAGCCATCACAGATGAACTATGAATAGGCTGAGAATGATGCAGAGGATGGAGATTAACTCAGAACAGACTGACAATGATGCAAACAACACAGATGAATTATGAATAGATTGATAATCGCGCAGATGACACGGATGAACTGAGAATAGACTGACAATGATGAAGACGACACTGATGAACCAGAATACACTAAGAGGAATGGTAGACGACACACATGGACTAAGATTAGACCGAAAATCACCTCTCTCTCTCTCTCTCTCTCTCTCTCTCTCTCTCTCTCTCATACGTGCACACATGTATGTATGTATAATTATGTGTGGCTGAGTGTATGCATGCTTTATTTGCACTACCAAAAAGGAGAAAGATTGAAAATTCCCATTTTGGTGAAAACTCGCTTGTTTTATTGTTTGAAAGTATTTTTAATTTCAGTGTCACGTTTGTAACTATAAATATGTATTCTTAACTTTTAGGGGCAGCGGCCACGAATATTATTCTCTTTTAACGAGAGATAATAAAGTTTTCTGAATCTGAATCTGAATCTGAAAATAATGCAGGTGATACTGATGACCGCGAAGAACAGACTTAGAATAACCTAGACAATACGCATGAACAAAGAGATAGATTCATAGTGATGCAGACGGCACAGAGCTGAGCTAGGAAACAGACTGAGAATGGTGTGGAATACAATGCAGATGACCCAATAATAGACTTGAAAATTGATATAGGCAGCATGGATGAACTGACACTAGACTGAGAATAAGGCGGACGATTTAGCTGACCTATTGGTAGACTAATTACAGGCACACTAAGAATAATGCAGACGCCATTGATGAGCTAAGTGTAGATGAGGATGATCCAGACTACACAGACAAACTAATGACTGAGAATAATGCAGACCACATTGGTAAATTATCACATATCAATACATGGGAAGTCACGATGGAGACAATAATGCTGAATTATCAATTCACGGAGAAAAGGATACTGACGCAATTCATGGTTATGAATAACGGACAATGAGCAGATGGCGTTGATGAAATATTGACAGACTGAGGATGACCGAGGACTGATGGACCCCTATTGATAGATTTAGAATGACGCAGACGATACTGGTGGTCTTTTCATTGACTGAGAACAATGTAGACGACTCTGATCATCTAAAGACAGACGGATAATGTCAACCGGGGACTCTTCAATGCAGGAGATCGAACATGTGGTGGAACTGTCAATAATCTTTGCTCTTATACACGAGTCAGAGCGTGTGTGATAATCGGCAAAGTACGAACCATCCTCTCTCTCTGCACTTACAAAACACCCACAGTACGGACACACGCCCACACACCTGAGCGCGCGCGCGCGCGCGCAACACACACACACACACACACACACACACATTCACTCATACACGCACGCACGCACGCACGCAAGCACGCACGCACGCACGCACGCACGCACGCACGCACACACACACACACACCACACACACACACACACACACACAGAGAGAGAGAGAGAGAGAGAGAGAGAGAGAGAGAGAGAGAGAGAGCAATAGCCGCACATATGTGTATATACACATGCACACGAATATCTCATCCATTTCAGGGTTTTCTCCCTACTCATCAGGAGAGAGAGGGGGAAGGGAGGGGAAAGGCAGAGAGAAGTGGGGGGAAGAGTGTGAGAGAGATCGACAGACAGACAGACAGACGGACGGACGGACAGACGAAATGATGTCAGACTGATGCATAAACAGACAGGCAGACAGACAGACAGAGATGCCCAGACAGACAGACACAACACAGACCTTAAACGACAGTGTTCTCGCCGCCCCAGTATTCCAGATCCGGGTCATAGGTCCCCAGTTCTTCGAACCACTTCCGGGAAATGGCGAAAAAGACCGCCAGGCATTGTGGGAGACCTGCCACGTCACGTGATCTGTCTCTTTCATTCACTGCTAGAGTTAGAGGGTTGTGGACTAATTGTCTTCTTTATCTAGCGTGTTCAACTAGTTATTGTAACTATTTTAATCGACAATGTTCAAAAAACTCTCTGGGACAACTGCTTTCAAACATTAGCCGCAACCAACTACATCTCAGTTTGTGGGGGCGTTTTTCAACCTTTTCGAGATGATTTGGGTAGCACGTATTCAGAATAAAGTAATGCCATATATTACTCTAAAGAATCAAATGGAAAGAGTATGAAAGTCTGCGTTCCTGTAACTGGGGATAACACGCACATCTTTTATGTGTAAAATTTCAAAATTTGAACACGCACGCACGCACACATGCACGCACGCATGCTTGCACGCACGCACGCACGCGCACGTACGTGCTTGAGCATACACACACACACACACACACACACACACACACACACACACACACACACACACACACACACACACAAGCTCGCACGCACGTAAATAGATAGATCGATCGATAGATGGATAGATAGGTAGATGCATGGATACATAGATAGATCTTGAAAATTATGGGGAAAGTGGAAAGACGAGATGCAGTCTTATGGTAAAAACTATGTTAAAAAAAAAAAAAAAAAAAAAGAAGAAAGAAAAAAAAGAAAGAAAGAACGAAGGAAAGATGTAAAAGAAGAGGGGGGAAAAGAGAATAGAAACAGGATAATCTGCACATCTCTCACGAAATGAAATCCAATGCAAAATACAGAAAAAGAAAGACACAGATAGACATGCTGAACAGACAGAGAGACCAGAGAGGGCGTGGGTGAGGTGTGAGGGGGGTGATCAAGAAAGGAATTCACTCGGAAATGGCATTCACATTATGACGGGGGGGGTCTACAGTCAACTGATATGT
>JADBJO010017338.1:20000-25000 GCA_016801955.1 Conus betulinus | reverse complement strand
GACTGAAAATGTGTCTACCATAAAAAACGTAATCTACAGAAAATTCGCAAACTCATCGTTTATGTCACCAAACAAGTTTTTCTTAATATTCTTTCAACTGTAATAACATTGTAAAGAGTTATGAGTTCGTAAAACTTGCAACATGATGTCCATAGTCAGTGGAAACGCAGTAATGACATCAACACGAATAAGAACATGTATTGGATCCGTTGTTCGATTCGGATATGCGCTAGAGATCCGTACCAACATTCACTGGAAGAGTTCATGGGCTACATTCCAGCTTTCGCCGCATCTCATCTGAATCAGCTTAATCATTTTTGCTTAAAATTGACTACCAATCTTGGTGACCGATCCTGATTACACTAGTTTGTCCGGATCCGCAGCAGACACTCGCACTGAAAGTGTAACCGATTCCACATTGGATCGTTTGACAAAGTTTGGTTAACATGGGTACAGAAGATCTGTGTAATCTGCTGACAGGCACACAAACAAACACACACAAACCCGGATGGAACCCCCCCCCCCCCACCCCCCACCCCACCCCCCTGAAGGAGGTAAACAAAATGCTAGTAAACAAAAATCAGGGCTTGTCCTGAAATGAAGCAATCGATATGAAACAAGACTACTGAGCTCACCTTCGGCTCCAGCCGGTAGCGTCTCCACGTATGGCGGGAACGTGACGTTAGCGTAGAAATCCACGTCACTCGCACCTTTCACGACGTTATTGCTGACGTCATGACGATTCTTTTCGGCTGTACGATCTTCACGCAGATTCTGTGCCACCTGTCTCTTGGATCCCGCATAGGCATACGCGCGACGCTGAGCTTTGCCATGTCCAAAGTCAGGCTATCCTGTCTAGTTTTGGACAGGTTCGGCGCTGTCCTAGATGTATCCCAGCTCGGGAGGCCGTGGTGAACGTTAACGGCGTGTTTCTCATTAGCGCGCCTCGGAAGTCCTTCGTGAAGTACGGTGGCAAACGTCTTTGTCAGGATCAGTCCCAAGGGCATCACGGTGCTGCTTTTCCCCCTGTCCACCACCCTCCACGCCACGTTGCAGAGATTGATGGGATGGTTGCGTGGACGATGGTGCCATGGTGAAGAATGTGAGGACCACGCAGAGGAACCACACGCACGGCACTGCCACCGTCGCCGCTCGCACCCACCGAAGCCGGTGCCACTTCATGGTCTGAGGTTTGACTTCTTGGTGTTGTCTTTGGTGCCGCCAAAGGTGCTGGTGGCTGTGATGATGGTGACTTAATGGAGGGAGATCTTCTGCTGCGATTTTGGTTAGAGCAACACTCAGTTAATGGCCTTGAGTAAGCAGGGACCAAAAAAAAAGTGTGTGGGTGTGTGTGTGTGTGGGGGGGGGGAGTTGAATGGGGGGGGGGGGGGATATTTACATCAAGAAATGTTCTGTTGAGCACATGGACTCCCACAATACCTTAAAATACGTTTTTAAAAAAAAAGTACCATTTTGTGTTTTTTACTGCGCGCTTAAACAGCAATGAAAGACTACACGGACGCATAGTTTCATTGTTGTAGGTAACGATGTCTACAATATGTCTACTGGATGGACAGATCCGAACATGAATCCATGAAAGATGCATTGTATATTCGTCCTACGTTTGTCGCACATTTTCTATGTTCTTATGTAACAGTTTGAAAAAAAATTCGCGACGATAGGATCCGACTGTTTGGAGACAATGTTGATGATACACACACTGACATATATCATGGGTTCAGGGAAAGTCAACACTCATCACTCCTGCAATGTCACTGGTCGTCTCCGATTCGTGCGGGGATTGCTCTTAGCTCTGATCGATAGCTCGGGGTCTGTCTCCTGAAACACTTCGCCGTGTGTGTGTGTGTGTGTGTGTGTGTGTGTGTGTGTGTGTGTGTGTGTGTGTGTGTGTGTGTGTGTGTGCGTGTGTGTGTGTGTGTGTGTGTGTGTGTGTGTGTGTGTGTGTGTGTGTGTCCGACTGGTGGATTTGTGTGTGTGCGTGTGTGTGTGTGTGTATCCTGGATGTGTATGTGTGTGTGTGTGTGTGTGTGTGTGTGTGTGTGTGTGTGTGTGTGTGTGTACGAGTGTATGTGTGTGTGTGTGTGTGTGTGTGTGTGTGTGTGTGTGTGTGTGTGTAAGTGTGTGTGTGTGTGTGCAAGTTTGAGTGTATGTGAGGGTATGGGTGTGTTCGTATTGAGATGCGTGTATTTGTGTATTTATGTAAGTGCGTACTTTTTGTGTGTGTGCGCGCGGGCACGCGCGTCCGTATGTGTATGTGTATGTGCGTGAGTACGCACGCGCGCATGTGTGTGCGCTTGTGTGTGTGTATGTGCGCGTGCGCGCGTATTTTGCGTGTGTTAATGCGCTTCTTTGCTTTGAATGCGTGGTATTGTGTGTGTAATGTTTTGTGTGTGTGTACAACTTTGAGTGTAATCTGACAATGTTGGTTTCAGTGTCAGTGTGTGTGTGTTTGAGACAGAAAGACGCACTGACAGACAGACAGAGTCCTACTTGGACGGGCACTGAATGATTGTAATGACAACGCAGAATGTCATCATCATCATCATCATCATCATCATCATCATCATCATCTTAATCATCATCATACTCATAGTCATCACCACCACCACCATCACCACCACCACCACCACCACCACCACCACCTGCACCACCACAACCACCATCGCAGCTATTGCGATTGTCACCGGTTGCCATGATCACCACCCCCTATCGACTCTCGCCCCTTTCTCCAGTCAAGACGATACAAAGAAGCAACACCACCCTCAGTAATAACAGATACAGTACAGTTCAACAACAGACGAAACGACACGCACACAGACAGTGGCAATCATTCCCGGTCACACCACTCCCATACGAACCAGCCCAGATGGCAAGATATCAGGGGCGATAACTGACGGGTAGTCACAGTCAGACAAACAGACAGACCATGACACCTATGACCATCAAGACAGAGCGGCGTGGAGGCCGGCAACTCAGGGACTAAATACTGGACAGGCGTTGAAAGGTCGGTAAACAGATGGCGACAAAATGACACATCGTCAGGGAATAGCTCCTGCCCATGCTTCATCATGGAGACGTCGCCGTGTGTGCAGACCAATCCATATACGCTGCTCCAGTTCATTTAAACCCTAAACTTTCGTTTCATTATGATAAAACTAACTCATCAACATGCGTTGAAAACTAACATCACCTCTGAGAAATCCATGGACCTCAAATCCAGGTAAGTGAAAGATTAATCATCGACAGACATAGTTGAAAACTTACACCATCTCTGTTAAAACTAGGGAAACGGGTTCGTATTTGATAAAGCTAACTCACCACACGAAGTGTGCTGAAAACTAACATTGTAGGCCCTGCTGAGGAGAAACTAGGACATCCAAACACGTGCCCCTGTAGGTTTAAACACTGGTTTCCTTCAGGGTGGGGCTGTCCAAGCGTCCATGAGTGAGAGTACCTGTAGAGAAACTTCATGGCTCTGGAAAAGAGATCCGGCTCCGAAAGAAAATGGGTGTTTTCAGTAGCCTTCCTACACACTGGTGTTCCTAATAGGCTATCCACACATTGGTATTCCCAATAACCTATTTACACATTGGTGTTCGTAATAACCTAATCACATATTGGTGTTCCCAATAACCTGTTCACACATTGGTGTTCCCAATATATTCACACACATGGGTGTTCCCAATAACTATTCACACATGGGTGTTCCCAGTTACCTATTCACATATTGGTGTTCCCATAACCTATTCGCACTTTGGTGTTCCCAATAAACTATGCACACATTGGTGTTCCCAATAACCTGATCACATTTGGTGTTTGCAATAACCTATTTGCACATTGTGTTCCCAATAACCTGTTCACACATTGGTGTTTGCAATAACCTATTCACACATTGGCGTTCCCCATAACCTGTACACACATTGGTGTTCCCAGTAGCCTATTCACATATTGGTGTTCCCAATAACCTATTCACACATTGGTGTTCACAATAACCTATGCACCCATTGATTCCCAGTAACTTATGCGCACACTGGTGTTCTCAGTGGCCCTTTAATACACTGGTGTTCTCAGTGGCCCTTTAATACACCGGTGTTCTCAGTAGCCCTTTAATACACCGGTGTTCTCCGTAGCCCTTTAATACACTGGTGTTCTCAGTGGCCCTTTAATACACCGGTGTTCTCAGTAGCCCTTTAATACACTGGTGTTCTCAGTAGCCCTTTAATACACTGGTGTTCTCAGTAGCCCTTTAATACACTGGCGTTCTCCCGTAGCCCTTTAATACACTGGTGTTCTCAGTGGCCCTTTAATACACTGGTGTTCTCCGTAGCCCTTTAATACACTGGTGTTCTCAGTGGCCCTTTAATACACTGGTGTTCTCAGTGGCCCTTTAATACACTGGTGTTCTCCGTAGCCCTTTAATACACTGGTGTTCTCAGTGGCCCTTTAATACACTGGTGTTCTCAGAGGCCCTTTAATACACCGGTGTTCTCAGTAGCCCTTTAATACACTGGTGTTCTCAGTAGCCCTGTAATACACTGGTGTTCTCCGTAGCCCTTTAATACACCGGTGTTCTCCGTAGCCCTTTAATACACCGGTGTTCTCCGTAGCCCTTTAATACACCGGTGTTCTCCGTAGCCCTTTAATACACTGGTGTTCTCAGTGGCCCTTTAATACACTGGCGTTCTCCGTAGCCCTTTAATACACCGGCGTTCTCCGTAGCCCTTTAATACACCGGCGTTCTCCGTAGCCCTTTAATACACTGGTGTTCTCAGAGGCCCTTTAATACACCGGTGTTCCCTGTATTCCATCCACGCACCGGTGACGCGCTGCCTGCGTGCACTGCGTTGTCGTTTCCCATACCATTCAGTCCACATCAGCCACTCAGTTTTCTTTCTTCATTCGTCCCATTTTCAGGCAGATTGCTTGCCACGTGTGTAACGTGTCATCCATACTGACGGCTGAACTGACCTTCTCTGCCG
>JADBJO010017337.1:17500-37939 GCA_016801955.1 Conus betulinus | reverse complement strand
CCAGAGAGGGAAGGCCCGTAGGCACGGGAAGAAAGGGAAGGAAATCGGAGGCGCCCGCCATACGGGCTACGGGAGCCGAAACTGCCCAGATGAGGGTTGGCTATCATGGCTGGTTTGACAGATACTGCAGATGGCTCCCGCAGGCGTTGGTAGGTAGTGGTGGTCTAACGAGCGCACAACCAAACCAGTAGGACAAGAGATGTGGTTCAATGAAACAGTCAGTTTGGGGGTGCTTGCAAGAAAAGGAGAAACATGTCGTAACTCTCTGGACGAAGCGCGTGACTCTACATGCGCCGGCCACCACTACATACAAAACTTTACCAAAGATTGTTTCCACCAGATGGATTTCGCCACAGTATTTGCTACCTATCAAATTCAAACTCAAGAGGCATGGAAATACATTTTAGAATACAAATATTGATTTTAAAAGCAGAAACCATAAAGAAGACAAGGATGGAATTCTCCGGTGGGTAATCATATGCAACTGGACCGTTACTGGTACATTATGGTCTAACCCTGTTTTTTTCACTCTCTAGTATAAATTGAAAAACAAAATGAATTGACGGTTGCAAGAAACCACACCACGATCATAACTGGGGAATGGAAGGATGTTGGCCCTATACTAATCACCCAAATCATAACCATGTTCACAATGTCAAAATACATGGAAAAGTCGAGAAATATTGAGAATTAGTTAGTAGATATCTTGAAAGATGTAATCCAGAACTTCAACGTTTACACTTGTAGAAGAAGTAACCCAGTACAAACGAACCAGTTTCTTTTTTTTTCTTATATTAACAAAACTTGTAATGACTTTTCTATAGCAAATATTTCACCTGATTATAGATCATACCTTTCAATAATAACCCAAGAAATGGTAAGATCTTTGGCGAAAACAATAAAGAAACACTTTTTTTTTAAAAAAGTGAACCGTTCTCTGTTGAGGGATCATAAGTATATGAATGAAGTAAAAACCTACTGAAAAAGTTGTAGGCATGTAGCTACAATTTGTAAAATAATAACTCAAAAGATAATAAAAATGGATGATGTTCAGTTCACGATCTCTGACCACCTTTATGCAGTGTGCTTCTTATGAACCTCAGAAGCAAAAAGTATTTTATACAATACAGCGAAAAAGGAAACATATTAAAACTTCAAATTGAACTGGAGAACAAAATAGATTTTACAAAGAATAGCAAGATTTAGAAAACTATTGAAATACCTGAAAAGCAAAAAATGACTCCCCGAGTTTTTTCGTTCTCGTACTTCTGATTTGTTCAGTTAAAGAATTCCAACTCAACCTTTGACATATTTCCCTGTACTTCCAACCGTAGATTAAGAATCTCTCTCTCTATCAATTGATATTTTTTTTCTCACTCTAGCATACCTTGCTCGATTATATGATATTTCATTAGGAGAAGCTTTATACGCACTCTGACATCTGCAGATTAAGTTCCATTAAAGGGACATTATTCGTTTAGATGCTGTTAAGCAAGTGTTACCGTTTAATGCCGTAAATTACTTTGCTGGAATTTTGAATGCCAGTTTAAAAAATGATAACTTTAATATGTGAATATTAATTTGTTTTGACGAATGATGTTTTCAGGTAGGTGTGGGAGCGTTTGTGACTACACATATCCTGTATCACACGATATAAGTACATTCAACCAAGTGATGAATCTACCCATCATCAGCCAGATAATGAAAAATTTAAGCATCCAATTAACCAGTCTAATCCACAGAGATCTGTATAAAGAAAGAAATAGTAGAACATTACATAGGATTGGAGTGGAGCCGTTCTTCGATGCTGCGAGTTTCTCTCAGTCCTAGCCACACGGTGGGAGCATAAGTGTACTGGAACAGCTCAAGACTTCAGACTTCTTGACATTCACGACCAGTCTCCAAACCTGGCCAGGTGTTCCCAGCTGCGACAAGCTATGTTAGATTTCGACCACTCATCGAACGCGAATACCATTCAAAGATGTAGCAAACCTCTCCCGGCTCGAATCTGAAAGAAAAGTCATGCCCAAGAAAAATATGTATGGATAAAAAGAGGCCAGACACGCCACACAGAAAACACAGATCACACTTCTGTCAGCTTTTGTGTTCGGTTTAGAAGAGGGAGTCGATCAGACGGATCAACTTTAGAGCCTTGCTGATGTTTCGCCATTGCAACATTAACATACGATGACATTTAGGAAGTGTTCTGAAATAGCTACACTGCTTTTTTCCGGGTGATTAGCATCCTAGTGCTGTAGCCTGCACAGCTGAATTCCTAAGATGTGCGATGTAGCTATTTCCTGGGAGAAAAACGACATTCCACTGTTTGAAGTGACAAATGACCTGAAGAAGCTTCAGAGGTGAACAGTGTATATGAGAAAAAGAAGAAAAGGTGGTCAGTTTTGGCGATGATGTATGCATATGGATAACCACATTTTATATTAAAAAAAAACATAAAATCTTGCATTACAGTAAATGGATATGTATCTCGAAGCTTTAAAATGAATACAGAGAGGCTGTCGTCAGGAACCCTGTTTCACCCAACCTGTTTTGCCTTGTGCTCAGAGATTCTAGGTCACACAATAAGAGAAGATGAAAATGTGAAAGATATTACTGTCCTTTACACTATTTTCAAAGCAGATGATTTGTCTGTCAGGCTGCTGATTCACGCACAAATATTCACACATGCATGCATGATTACAGCCAATACTCCATTACACAACATGCATCCGACTCCCCATACAAATCACAAGGCGATAAAAATATTTTAAAAATCACTTAAAAACCAGGTACGCAAACCATAAACATGTCATTCAACAAAGAAAAACAAAAACCAAACAGAACTGAGCAAATATATTTGGAGACTTAAAGACAAAAAAATAAACTATAACATATCCTGGAAAATCATAAAAGGACATCACCATACCATAACATTTCAAAAAGATGCAACCTATGTTCAACAGAAAAATGGTTGATACTATGCAAACCACACTAAGCAACCTCTAAATACTAAGTAGAAATAGTAAACAACTGCAGGCACAAATGGAATCGTTGTCAGCAAACGCACCCTGAACTGTGAACAACCTGAAAACCCGAACAACACGTGAAGCCAATCTGCCGTGCAAACAGTGACATTGGGCCATGTAACACCGGCAGTAGACGACCCAAAACCATCCTGAGGAGAGCCAGCGCTCGAAACAAATCTGTCGATTTTAAAACAAGCTCCTTCTACCATCCTATTTTTAACAGATGTTGCTCCCAAGTGGGTTGAACACTTAAGAATTTTATTAGGCATTTTAGTGGTGTTCTTAATAAAATAACTCCTCACGTTGAGCCCTGTCGGCCTGATGAATTTTAAAAAGGTGAATGAAATCAATTTTAGAAAATCAATTAAAAAAATATACCATTTTCCAACCCGCAATTGTACTTTAAAAGATTAATAGAGCAACTGAAATATTCGTACAAACAGAAGGAAAAGTTTTTTTCTTCCTGAACCCGAATGCAAAAAAAGAGGACAAAAACACATATGGTTTTCAATCATGGCGATCTCCACCAGCCATAGATGAACTGAAATCTTTTGAGGATAAAATGAAAAGAATGATAGCCAACATAGAATTGAAAAATTCAAACACAATTTCCAAACATCATAAAAAAATGAAATAAAAAAATACAAAATGACACAAAAATTATTCGTGAAGGCTGACCAAAACCAGCAATTACTACAAAATGGAACCAAACGAGTACTCACATCTTCTTGATAAAAACATTCAGAAAAACTACAAAAAGCTGATAAAACCATACACAACAACATCCGAAAAAAAAAAAAAAAAAAACAAACTCGTACACCATATGGATCTAGGTGACAGGGTGGAAACAACAACCCTTAAAGACCATACACCCAATTTCCACAACAACCCAACATGTAGACTAATAAACCCATCTAAATCTGAACTGGGCAAAATAAGTAAGAAAATCTTAGAAAAAGCCATAAAAAAAACATAAAATCAAACACTGAATACAACCTCTGGAATAAACACATATGAAGTTATCCAATGGTTCAAAAAACTTAACAAACAGAAGAACACAGTATTCATCACATTCGACATAGTAGACTTCTACCCATCCATAGATGAAGAGCTACTCACTAAAGCTCTGAAATTTGCTAATAAACACACAGACATAACAGGGTCAGAAATGGAAATCATTCTTCACACCAAGAAACTTTACTCTACAGCAGAAATGAAACATGGATCAAGAAAACGAATAAAAACTCAACATTTGATGTGACCATGGGATCGTACGACGGTGCCGAAAACATGCGAACTGGTCGGACTGTTTATGCTATCCAACATCCAAAAACAACTCGGAAAGCAAGTCGGACTGTACAGAGACGACGGCCTCGCCGCGCTAAACAACAATCCAAGAACCATCGAAAACAAGAAAAAGAACTATGCAAAATTTTCCAAAACCAAAACTTAAAAATCACCATCGAAGCAAACAAAAAGGTAGTGAACTACTTAGACATAACACTTGACCTCAACAACCACATATATAAACCATACAAGAAACCTAATGACACACCCATTTTATGTAAACATCAATAGCAACCACCCACCCATCTATACTAAAAAACCATACCCAATGGCATAAACAAGAGATTATCTAATCTGTCACATAATGAAAGAGTATTCAACAACGCAGCAGCAGAATACCAAGAGGCATTGCAAAAAAGTGGTTACAGCTACAAACTACAATACAACCCAGATAACAACATGAACAAAAACAAAAAAAAAGCAGGAAAAGGAAAATCACATGGTACAACCCTCCATATGATGGACGAGTAAAAACAAACGTAGGAAAAGAATTTTTCAAATTTTGACAGCATCCTACACAAATTGTCCAAAAATATTCAACAAGAACACCATCAAACTATCATATCATGCATGCCTAACCTTAAAAATATAATTGATTCATCCAACACAAATGAAAAGCAACACAGCAAAGAAGGGTGAAGAAAGGAAATCCTGCAATTGTACTAAAAAAAAACAGTGTCCCTTAAGCAACAAATGCCTCTATAACAACATTGTATACCAAGCCACTGTGACATCAGAAAATGAAAAAGAAACATACATAGGGATCACTGAAAATCACTTCAAAACCAGGTACGCAAACCATAAACAGTCATTCAACAAAGAAAAATACAAAAACCAAACAGAACTGAGCAAATATATTTGGAGACTTAAAGACCAAAAAAAAAACTATAACATATCCTGGAAAATCATAAAAAGGGCATCACCATACAATAACATTTCAAAAGATGCAACCTATGTTCAACAAAAAATGGTTAATACTATGCAAACCACACTTAGCAACTCTAAATACTAAAGTAGAAATAGTAAACAACTGCAGGCACAAATGAAATCGTTGTCAGCAAACGCACCCTGAACTGTGAACACACCTGAAAACCGAACAACACGTGCAGCCAATCTGCACGTGCAAACAGTGACATTGGGACCATGTAACACCGGCAGTAGACGACCCAAAACCATCCTGAGGAGAGCCAGCGCTCGAAACAAATCTGTCGATTTTAAAACTTCCTTCTACCATCCTATTTTAACAGATGTTGCTCCCCAAGGGGTTGAGCACTTTAAGAGTTTTATTAGGCATTTTAGTGGTATTCTTAATAATAGCTCCTCACGTTGAGCACTGCGGCCTGATGAATTTTAAAATGGATGAAATCAATTTTAGAGAATCAACAAAAAAATACCCATTCTCCAACCCGCAATTGTACTTAAAAAGATTAATAGAGCAAACTGAAAAATTCGTACGAAACATGAGATGGAAAGCGTTTTTCTCCTGAACCAAAATGCAAAAAAAAGGACAAAAACACATATGGTTTCAAATCATGGCGATCTCCACCAGCCATAGATGAACTGAAAACAATGATTCCCAACATCATAAAAAAATGAAATAAACAAATACCAAATGACAAAAAAATATTCGTGAAGGCTGACAAACCCAGCAATTACTACAAAATGGAACCAAACGAGTACTCACATCTTCTTGATAAAAACATTCAGAAAAACTACAAAAAAGCTGATAAAACCATACACAACACAACATCCGAAAAAAAAAAAAAAGAACTCGTACACCACATGGATCTAGGTGACAGGGTGGAAACAACAGCAATAAAAGAAAGCCTTCATAACCCTTAAAGACCATAAACCCAATTTCCACAACAACCCAACATGTAGACTAATAAACCCATCTAAATCTGAACTGGGCAAAATAAGTAAGAAAATCTTAGAAAAAGCCATAAAAAACATAAAATCAAACACTGAATACAACCTCTGGAAGAACACATATGAAGTTATCCAATGGTTCAAAAAAACTTAACAAACAGAAGAACACAGTATTCATCACATTCGACATAGTAGACTTCTACCCATCCATAGATGAAGAGCTACTCACTAAAGCTCTGAAATTTGCTAATAAACACACAGACATAACAGGGTCAGAAATGGAAATCATTCTTCACACCAAGAAAACTTTACTCTACAGCAGAAATGAAACATGGATCAAGAAAACGAATAAAACTCTCAACATTTGATGTGACCATGGGATCGTACGACGGTGCCGAAACATGCGAACTGGTCGGACTGTTTATGCTATCCAACATCCAAAAACAACTCGGAAAGCAAGTCGGACTGTACAGAGACGACGGCCTCGCCGCGCTAAACAACAATCCAAGAACCATCAAAAACAAGAAAAAAAGAACTATGCAAAATTTTCCAAAACCAAAACTTAAAATCACCATCGAAGCAAAGTAAACATCAATAGCAACCACCCACCATCTATACTAAAACCCATACCCAATGGCATAAACAAGAGATTATCTAATCTGTGTCACATAATGAAAGAGTATTCAACACGCAAGCATCAGAATACCAGAGGCATTGCAAAAAAAGGTGTTACAGCTACAAACTACAATACAACCCAGATAACAACATGAACAAACCAAAAAGAGCAGGAAAGGAAAATCACATGGTACAACTCTCCATATGATGGACGAGTAAAAACAAACGTAGGGAAAAGAATTCTTCAAAATTTTGACAGCATCCTTCCCAATATAACACAAATTGTCCAAAATATTCAACAAGAAACACCATCAAACTATCATATTCATGCATGCCTAACCTTAAAAATATAATTGATTCATCCACCAAATGAAAAGCAACACAGCAAAGAAGGGTGAAGAAAAGAAAATCCTGCAATTGTACTAAAAAAGAACAGTGTCCCTTAAGCAACAAATGCCTCTATAAAAAACATTGTATACCAAGCCACTGTGACATCAGAAAATGAAAAAGAAACATACATAGGGATCACTGAAAAAATTCACTTCAAAACCAGGTACGCAAATCATAAACAGTCATTCAACAAAGAAAAATACAAATACCAAACAGAACTGAGCAAATATATTTGGAGACTTAAAGACAAAAAAATAAACTTTAACATATCCTGGAAAATCATAAAAAGGCATCACCATACAATAACATTTCAAAAAGATGCAACCTATGTTCAACAGAAAAATGGTTAATACTATGCAAACCACACTTAGCAACTCTAAATACTAAAGTGGAAATAGTAAACATTGCAGGCACAAATGGAAATCGTTGTCAGCAAACGCACCCTGAACTGTGAACAACCTGAAAACCGAACAACACGTGCAGCCAATCTGCACGTTCAAACAGTGACATTGGGCCATATAACACCGGCAGTAGACGACCCAAAACCATCCTGAGGAGAGCCAGCGCTCGAAACAGATCTCTCGATTTTTAAAAAGTTCCTTTCACCATCCTGTTTTTAAACATATATATATATATATATATATATATATATATATAATATATATATATATATATATGGATGGATGTATATCTATAACACACACACACACACACACACACACACACACACACACACACACCCTGGTAAACACAACATGCTACGAACAGGTGAAACGGGATCCAACCACTCAGGTAACCAGAACCTCTAATAAGATCATTTGACAACTCCACATGAAAAACTACTTAGATCAAAATACATTCAAATGGGCTGTCTGTGAAGAAAAGAAAATCGGAACTCCAATATTATTTTTACCGTCTGCCCAAAATGCATAAGACTCATAAAAGAAACCCCTGGCCATCCTGTTGTGTCTGGAGTCGGTGGACCACAGAAAAAAAACTGTCTACACTAGTGGACCACTGGTTGGCTGAGTTGGTTCACAGGTTACCAAGTTATGTTCAAAACTCTGAGAACCATTGAAGAGTGGAGTAGCATGTATGGTCATCCATGTGCCCATCCAGAGAGTCCTGTGGAAACGTTTTTATTGACAACATCCTGCTCCTCTGGTTTCCGATCTCAATACATTAACACCATAAATCCCATCATCAGGTTTACCTTTAGTGTTCCATGCAACTACTCTTCCCTTTTTAGACATTCTGCTAAAACTGGAAAATGGATACACACATACTGACCTGTACTGCAAGCCCACCAACGTCCACTCCTATCTTCATTTCAGCTCTTGTCACCCACACCATTGCAAACAGAACTCCACCATGCAGCCTGTTTCTCTGCTTGAACCGTCTGTGCTCAAAACCAGATAATTTCGAAAAACAATGTCTCTTTCTTAGTGAACAACTGCATCTCTGAGGATACAGTCAAAGAAGCTTGACGACAGCTCGAGAGAAAGTACAACGCCAGCCAAGATGCTCCATCCTGCAGTATAAACAAAAAGCAACTCGCCCAACGCACTCCTGTCACAAATCACTCACAATCTAGCTAACCCACCTCTACGTCAATGGCTACAGGAACTTCACTCCCTTATGCAATCCAGTCCTAGACAGGCCATTCCAGTCCTCACCCATTTTGGGAGAAAGAAACAGCAATCCAGCAAAGAAATTTTCTCATGCTTTCTGCACTTCCCACCCATCAGTTGGACTCTTCACCACCCGGGTGCTTTCCGTGTGGTAGAAAATGTATACCTGCCAAGAACACCTAGTAGAAACAGACAACTTCAAAAGCACAGTGACAGGAGAATCATTCACCATCCGACACTACATGGACTATTTAGCTAGCAACATCTTCTATTTACTGTTTTGCAGCAAATGCCCACACAGCCAGTATATTTGGGAAACTAAAACCTCATCAAAACTTGTTTTTACTAGCACAGATCAAACATCAAAAAGAACACTGGAACTTTAGTGACCATACATTTCCACCAGACTAATCACTCCCTTCAGGATCTAAGATGTGTAGTTATAGAAAAGGGGTTTTTTTTTCAGATGATAATGATTACAGACTCCGACGTGAATCTTTCTGGCTCAAAAAATTACGTACTGTTTACCCAGAGGGTCCTCCCCCCTTTTTCCCTTTGCCCCTCCCACGATACAGCATGGCCCCCCAGAATCCTCCCCCTACCCTCCCTTTTCCCCAGCTCCCCTTCCAACGATAGCCCCACCCTTCGCCTCTACTCCCCCCCCACCCCCCCCCCCCCCCCCCCCCCCCCCCTATATTCAGTATCATACCCTTTCTGCTCACCCTTCATTTCTTCTACCTTCCCGTCCCAGGCTCTTGACCTTCTTCCTCCTTACCAGTTCCTCCGGTGACTACTCTTGCTGGTCTCCCTCCTACTTCCTAACCCCCCTCCCCCCGTTTTTCTATCACGTTTACTATCTTCTCCCCCCCCCCCACCCCCCCCCCCCACCCCCGCTTTTTTTTTCACACGCGGGCTTACGTTTTCACGTGCGCGCTCACACGCACATGCACGCGTGCGCGCGTTAGGCGCGCACTCACTATTTTTTTCCCCTTCCCCCATCCTTATTTATAATGATTTCGTTCCTGCCCCCCAGTCCTTCCCCTCACCTACATGCTTATACTATCTCCTCTTCCCCCTCTTCCCCACTCTGCTCCAACTTTTCGGGGAGTAGGCATGTGTGTGGTCAGCCCTGCTTTAAAATGGTGCTCTTGGTGTGATTTACTTTGTAAATATGTTACCTTGTTTACTTATGCACATACTTTCTTATTTGCGGAAGATATACATAGGTGAATTGGGTTTGTTTGAAATGGTCATAGACAATTGAATATGCGACATGTTACTGAAAACGGTATCCTCTCTCTCTCTCTCGTCTCTCTCTCTCTCTCTCCTTTCCTCTGCAGTATTGAGTGCATGCGTGCGTGCGTTTGCGTTGCGAGTGTGTGTGTGGTGTGGTGTGTGTGTGTGTGTGCGTGCGTGTGAGTGAGTGAGTGAGTGTGTGTGTGTGGGTGTGTGTTGGGGGATGGTGTATTTTTGGGGTGTGAGTTTTGTTTCTGTATGTGGGAGTTGTGTGATCTATCGAGGGTGGAGAGGATGTGGGATCGGTTTATGGAGTCTATATGGGTACAATCTTTAACCACTGATCACTTTCGGTAACTGTCAAATTTCGACTGTGCTCTTTTGGTTTGGTTAACTGTCAAATTTCGACATGTTCTCTTTTGGGGGCCTGTGCCAGCCCTCTGCAATTCACTGAGTGGTAATCAAAGAAAGACAGAGTTAGGATTGTTTTGATTTTCCCAGTAGTACTAATAAAGAAGTTCCTGGCGGAAGGCCCGGAGCGAAACGGTTGGATAAACGGAAAACTTGCTTGTTTGCTTTTTCATTGTGTTGGTTGTTTATATATAATATATATATATATATATATAATATATATATATATATATATATAGATATCATATTATATTATATATTATCTGGCGATCAGATGGTGAAAATTTTACACACTGTCAAGAGCGAACACTAACTGTCAAAAAAATAAAATAATAAATAAATTAAAACTGTCCATTTCGTCATGTCTGTCCATATGCCTTTTGGAATAGGGTTTCGTGGCATTTGTATTGTTTTCATTACTACTTATTTATGTTTTACTATCTCAGCAACAACCTAATTTCATATGCCATAGGGAATTCATCCTATCATGACATAATCGCTTTTGTTGTTATTTTTTCAGATTTTTTTTCGATGGTCCGACGGTTTTGTGAAATGACATTTTTTTTTTTCCCCAGTGAGTTTAACAGCCGAGTAAACGCAATGTGTGGTCGGCAGGCCTGTAATAATCACGACTAAATTTGGTATCGTTGTCTTGTGACATTCGGTCGTAAAGGGTCCATAAACGGAAAAAATGTGGTCAGTCAGATATCCCCACAGTCTTAGTTCTTATTCTATTTCAGTCATCTCCCCGGTATGTTCATGATTTAAATTTTCTCACAATAACAAACGTATGTGAAATTTTCAAAAGATAAAAAATCTGCTTGATGAAGGATGTGAAACGACAATATATTACTTCGTCCAGCTCACACTGCTCAGATGGTATGGGCAGGAGACTTCATCTTCAGACCCTGCGCACTGAGATATCAGGTACAGGTTAAAAGATGGTAAAGTGGTCAGAGCAGGTCAGGCCCACACGGACGCCCGTACAATTCCACCGGGTTTCACCTTGACCTGTGGATTGAATACGCGCTCAGGTTTCATGTCCTTTGAATGGAAAGAATACCTCAGTCTAAATCCAGAGATGTAGACTTTGCTGAAAACTAAAAAGCAGGAATCTCAGAACAGTATTTTTCCTGCCCTTGAATTTGGGAACATGTATCATCTGGGAAGAGAAGGGCTCATACTAAGCTTCTGACAAAGTAGTGTCTTTATGAGCCTGCCCATTGTATTTTGTGAACACAGTACGTCACTGGAAATCGTTAGACGATCCTGCTGGTCCCATGTCCTATGCTGAGAACGCTGATGAAAAAGATGTGGTCAGATGGTCTCGTCAAGCCATGATGCAACCCCTCAGGTATGGCGGAAATTGGCAGAACGACTTTTTTTTCCCAGCCTGACGTTTGGACATACCCGAACAATGGAAGACCCCAAATTTTTCAGACATATTCATAAGCGCTTCAGTTGTTGAATCAAAGGAGATTAGCAATTAGCATCTGTGTGGTTTCGACTCATCTTCTCAAACATCAGTCAGTTTAAAACAATGACAGACACAGAACGCGTGCTCTATTTGAGAACATAGTATTGTTAAGCATAGGACTAACAGTAAAATAATAGCTAAGGTCATCATTATCAAGACTACAACCATGAACAACAATATTTACTCTGCAATGACTGCTAATATTCAAACGTTTTTGGTCTTCTACCTATCGTTTGGCTTTTCTCTCCTTTTCTTCTTTTTCTTAACAATCATTGATTTGGTCGAATGTTATCATCATAATCAGAATTTGCCCAGAGGCCAATACCGAACATTCTAAAAACATTCTTGATGCCCACAGGTTTGTCACTGTAAGGCGTCCTTGAAAGTGTTAAAAAAAACGTCAGCCTGCACGAACCCTCCTGGCATCAAAATCTGCATTTTAATAAGAAGTGTAAACAAGTATCAAAAATGTACTTCTACCACAAAAAAAACTCAGTCTATTCTGTTTTGGCTTCCATAAACATAGAGGTGTGTTTGGGTACCATGTTATCTTAAACCTTACCTTAACACACAAGAAATTAAAATTGTGAATTCTTGAGCCCTATTTAAAGTTTCATCGAACATATCCATAGCGATGAAAATCAATGTTACATAGCCCGACACATTTGTGAATTCTTTTATTGCTTTTCGAAATCGAAACGTCTGAAAAGTCAATATGTCCTGATCGGCATGCTTCTCAGACTGCATGCGAAGGTGACATTATAAGGCCAGTTCTCTTTTGGACGAAGGTGTTAGCTTCAGCTCCACACAAAGCCAAGTAAACTTTAGGTAATGATTTTCTAAACCTCGCTAACTTTGCTGATCAGTCTGAGGGAAGCTTACGCCAGAACAACGCTTGCAAACAGAATACGTACCTTTGTACTTCATTACAAAAGAAAGCATCATTCCATCACCACCGTTCATCAGCACTGCAAGCATCAATTCTAAAAATGTTTCTTTTTAAAACTAAAATGTTGTACGCCACGTTATGGATTCACATAACAGGATGTACTGGTTCACTCTTCCCATTAAGCTCTCCCGTTCTGCGCAATTCGATTTCTACATATGACGTGAATGCATCTGACTTTGCTCAAAGCACATATACTTTTTTTCTCCCTCAACTTTCATGCCGCTTCACTGGCATTATATCCACACCGCTCGTTCCAGCTCCCTCCATCAACAGCCAAGCAACCACAGGCTGCAATGTCAGTTGACATGAAGCAACCCACCAGAGAAGGCCATGCCCTGTGTGTTCAGTGGTGCCTATTCTGATCCCAATAAACGCAAGACCAAAAGCCCTCTAAGCCCCTATTGACGACAATAATTGCATAGAGTCGCAGAGTCAACGTGCGTTGAGATCTCCCTTGGGGGAACCACCACACTCCGTCCAGTGACAGTCCTCATGCACTCGCCGATACCGCGACACGAACTTCACCTAGGGAATAAACGTGGAGTGGAAATTGAAAGTAATCTCCTCCATTACAGCAAGGTTTAAAGTGACGCCGAATTTGAGACAAATTTGATGCTGATTGATGAGGATGATGATAATAAAGAGGACGCTACAGACCTTCCATTGTTTGTCTTGATTGCAAGGCATGGCTGTACTCTACATTTACACTCTAATACCCTCGTCGTTAAGCAGTCCCAAGAACTACAGACACCTGCAGTGTTTATCAGTAGATTTGAGCAACACTCTCAGAGATGCGCCAGTCAATTGAAACTCGATTTTGTGGTCCCTGTTCTTCCCAGTCGAGCCCATAGCAAAATGAACCTGGATAGGAGCCGGTCGGGATAAAATTATCCCCTCTGATGGCAATATAACCAGGACCTCCCATGCTGTTATCCACGACGCTAACCGCTGCACCACAGCAGGCTGGTACATAGATACTTTTCCGTTTTTCTCGAAGAGCATCATACAGTTTCCACTGACACTTACGTGGGAATGCATCAGTAATGCTTTTGAAACCCGTAGTCATAGTCTTAAAACGGTGCAGTTCCCGTGTGCCATGAAGCCCCCGTGTCAAGAAGAGGTTTCACGAGAGACGACGTGATGGTAAAGAATTAAGTGCTGTTCGATATAAACTGTCCAAGATTCTCTAGGTAGTTAGATGGACTATATCTCCGAATTATCATCAGAAATAGGGGAGAGCTTATCTCGCCTAGAATCTACTCATTGTCTGCTTCGACTGAAGACGATGACACATATGTTTTATAGCTTTGTCTGATGACATGAACCAGGACGACTACAAGTGCTCAACGGTAACTCGTTGGTCGCCTATGACAATTGCCGGGTTTGGAGTAGCAGCGCTGAGAATCAGTGGAAACACCAGCAACCCCACCCACTACCTCTGCTGCCACCCACTACCGCCTCCTTTCCATGTCCACCCCCTTCACATAGCGAGTGGAAAGACTGGTCTCGTGAAACAATGGAATGGGGTATACAACGACAGCAATTGTCCCATCTAAAGGGCCAGCTTAGATGGAGCTCATACTGTTCATTCCACCTCACCAACCAATTCACAACCTCACCTTTTTCCGTCCTTGTCCAGGCAACATCGGCCCCACCGGTGTCGTCAATGTCATGGCCGCCATAAAGCCAGCCAGAGTACGCCATGCATTGGTGCTTATCACTTAGTAATGCCTATTCTAATCTACCAAACGTTCCAACAAATCATCTGCAACTGTTCAATTCTGAACCGGAAGAAGACAGCCTCTCTTTCCTCCTCCTCTTCTCTGCAGTGGGGAACATGTCACCTTCCGCTAACAGGAAACAGCGCTCCCAACTGGCCTGGAGCTGGAGGTAGAATTGAAGGTGAAATCATCACTACAATGAAAGCTGCTCCACAGGGTGGCGAGACTTACGTTCACGAGATTTCTAGTTAATATCCCAGACATTACAAAGGATGGCTGAACCAAACAAAACGAGTGTACTTGAACAAAGCCTCTCCTCTATACATAATCTCACTGTCCTTTAAACATCATTATCCGTTAGACATAATTAACACATCCTCTACTCAAAGCATACCTTCTAAGCATAGCCTAACAATCCGTTATACTTGATTATTCTCCAATGTACACTTATTCTCATTAAACAGAATCATCTCGTAGATATTTTCACAATATTTTATAAACATACTTATCTTGCCGACAGAGCCTGATAATAATACTCTAAATATAACCTGATTGTCCTCTAGACAGACCATAACTATCATCTCAACTCATTCTGACTACTCTTTTGACCAAACCTACTTGTATTCTAATAAATCGTCTTCAGCATGGCGACCTACTAACCTGCAGATGCAGACAACAGTGATGATCTCAGGGGATGGCAGTTGGGACTTGTCAACAGCAGAGAAATACAAAGACACTTTGTTTTTGGTCTTTCTCCAGTTCGAAGTTGTCATTTCAATCTGTAAATTGTCTGATGGTACATATATGGTTGGCAATTTTATCAATACTTTGAAAAACGCGCAACTGAAGGTGAGCGTCTTTAAACAGTTGGTCGAACATTTAATCGATAGGAGTGCGCCATCACATTCGTCTAATCGCAAAGTTGCAGACATATTTACAGGAGCTTTAAGTTTTGCTCTCGACATTTCGTTGCAGTGCTGTCGTAGGCTCTTTCGTAATACATATGCCCGTTGGTGTCCTCGATAGTAAGTGGCTGCGAGTCAGAATTTTGGAAACATGATGTCAATAGTAAGTCGTTGTGGGTTTGGACGACTGCGTTGGGTGGGTGAAACTTGTATTCCATACAGGCGCGAAGTTTGTCCCAAGTGTTTTAGAGACTATGTACTGCAGGTGCTGTGGTGGCAATGGTTGTATGGTTCACATATGGCAACAAACCATTTGAAGTGCCGTCCCTTCCAGATTGAAAAAGATCAGTACCAGCAATGCTTAGAGTTAGGTGTACAGACGTATATGCCACACTGCAGAACAGCCACGCCACCAGGCGGTGTCTCCATGCAGCTGACACCATGCTTTCTGCTCCGATATTTCAACCTGTTCATAGGAAAAGCAACTATGACTCTGCCTAAGGTGGTTAAGTCAGATGTGTTACTGATTTGGGAAGATTTTAAACAAAACGAAGGGTGAAATATCATGATTATCAATGTAATTCACCTGACAGTCTTGAAATTAAACTATGCATACTTTATCCAGAGTTATTCATAAACAACAAAATTGCACAAAATCATGTAGATGTGTGTTCGCTTTGGCCCCCCCCCCCCCCCCCCCCCCCCCTTCGCCCTGTAACCCCTCCCAAGCGTCCACCCCCCCCCCCCCCCCCCCACACACACACACACGACAGGCACTCGCTCAAACACACACACACACACACCACACACACACACGTACGCACGCACGCACGCACGCACGCACGCACACACACACACACACACACACACACGCACACACACACACAGCGAGGGGAAGAGAGTGAGACAAAAACGATATACTGTCGGGAGAAAATGCGTTTTTGACCATTGCCAAAGTGCATGGCAGGTGCGCATTTACTATGGTCAAAGAAATGGTGCCTGTCTGTTTCAATTTCCACAACATGATTCCTGACCAGGCGCCGTGAATGCAATGTAAAACACTGGAGCCATATGCACTTCGACTTGATGCGTGCTTTGTGATGGCAACATTGTTCATTATAAGGTGGATCTGCTCTGTAAGTCTGCTCCAAGTTGCCCAAGGATGTCCTATTTGCCTCCACAATACGCACTACGGCCGAGGAAGAGGCACCCTAGGTTACATTTGTCAAGTTTCGAGGAAAACGCGACGCACGAGCACTTAAGATTTCACTGTATCATCAAGGGAACAAGCCTTACCCAGCGTGACTGTCAGTTTTTCGACTTTTACTAAAACAGTCTGTCCTAGTACAGACACACTTTGTCTAGATGGCACGAATGACACAGCACACATGGACATGCTTTGTCTAGATGGCATGAATGACACAGCATACACGGACAGACTTTGTCTAGATGGCACGAATGACACAGCACACACTCACAGACTTTGTCTAGATGGCATGAATGACACCACACATGGACAGACTTCGTCTAGATGGCATGTTGACACACCACACACTCTCAGTCTTTGTCTAGATGGGTTTGAATGACACAGCACAACCTGACAGACTTTTCTAGATGGCATGAATGACACAGCACACACTTTATCTCAACTCTTCATACTTCACACCCTGTTCACTCACGTTAATGATTTAGGCTGGATGCTGAGATCTAAGAACGGAATGAGACCTTCCTGTGACGAGTTGGTAGGAGGGGTAGGTGGGTCCTCTAGGGGAAGGAATTGGAAATAATTTCTCAATGAAAATTATATTAACACTTCAACCTCCACCATCTCTCTTACTGGTGGTGGAAGGAGCAACTTTCAGTACAAGTCATCAAGAGAAATTGATATTTATTTCCGAGTACTGTTAGAATACTCAATAGTGGCTCTCAGATAAGTTTCCATAGGCCTGTACCCTTGGAAGCACTTGTAGCTCCGAGAGACAAAACTGAAGAGAGAAGTTCAAACACTCAACATTTATTGAACAACAGAGAACTGACACAAGTTAAGTGCAGTTTCACACATCAACTTTACTTGCTTACACATAGGTAAGTACACACACACACACACACACACACATATATATATATATATAGATATATATATATATATATGATATATATATATTCATTCATATATATAAACTAATAAATTCCAAGGATAGGTACCGAGCACCATTCCAGCAACTTACAGAGCAGCTAGGTGTTGCAATGACTGCAAGAAATATTAAATTATAAACAAAGCTTGCTCTTATGTCTTAGATTGTAGAAATAGTGGGGGGGGGGGGGGGGGGGGGGGGGGGGGGGGGGGGGGATAAACCGTTCATATCTGCAGTGGTAGATATTCTGCCTAACTGACAGTATGTGCTTGAGTGGGTGAATGGGGAATAATAAATGCCTTCTCAAAATGAACCTCTGCAAGCTGATAGTCTCACAGCAGGAGCACAATCTCCAATAGGGAGGAAACTCACTAACATATAACTCCTGGTCAGATACCGGTATTTCGAAACCTGAATTGTTTCTCCTCAGTGACCGCGGGAAGTGGTAATTTGACTCCTCTGCCTTTTCGGTTTTTAAGAAGAATGCTATACCAGAAAAAGGCTGGTGTGCAATACCATAGTATGTTTGTTGAGTTTTCAAAAAAAAACAACCAAAGGTGCCACCTAAGAAGCAAAAGAAAATCATGAAAGAGCAAAACAAGCTACATTTTCTTGTGAAAAGTAGAAAATATGAAAAAGATTACCTCTTAAGACACAAGTGCTGAGGGCCAGTTCTTGGAATGAATCCGCAAGGAACTAAATTACAATAAACTAATAAATTCCAAGGATAAGTACCGAGCACCATTCCAGCAACTTACAGAGCAGCTAGGTGTTGCAATGACTGCAAGAAATATTAAATTATAAAAAAGCTTGCTCTTATGTCTTAGATTGTAGAAATAGGGGGGGGGGGGGGGGGGGGGGGGGGAATAAGGCCTTCATATCTGCAGTGGTAGATAATTCTGCCTAACTGACAGTATGTGCTTAATGGTGAATGGGGAATAATAAATGCTTCTCAAAATGAACCTTCTGCAAGCTGATAGTCTCCAAAGCAGGAGACAATCTCCAATAGGGAGGAAACTCACTAACATGTAACTCCTGGTCAGATACCGGTATTTCAACACCTGATTGTTTCTCCTCAGTGACCGCGGAAAGTGGTAATTGGCTCCTCTGCCTTTTCAGTTTTAAGAAGAATGTTATACCAGAAAAGGCTGTGTGTGCAATACTGTAGTACAGTAGACTTCGGTTATAAGAAAGTCCAGGGGAAATTTTTTTTTGGTTTCTTATATCCGAGGTTTCTAATATCCGAGGCCTCGGTTATAAGAAAGTTTTACCCAGAGGTTTCTTATAAACCGAGGTTTCATTCTTCCCTTTTTTTTCCGTTTTTTTTTTCTCTTTTTTCCTTTCTCTTTCTTTTTATGTATCTTAACTAAAGACCGCTAATTAAAACGTCTCTCTCAGTGTGTGTGTATGTGTTTATGTGTAGTGTGTGCTGCGTGCGTGCATGCGTGCGTGCGTGCGTGCCTGTGTGTGTGTGTGTGTGTGTGTCTGTGTGGTGTGTGTGTGGTGAGAGAGAGAGAGAGAGAGAGAGAGAGAGGAGGGGCAGGCAGGCAGGCAGACAGACAGAAGACAGACAGACAGGCAGGCAGGCAGACAGACAGGCAGGCAGGCAGACTAACAAACAGGTAGGTATGCAAACAGGCAGATAGACTGACAGAGAGAGAGAGAGAGATTCAGATTTTAACGAGACAGAGAGAGAGAGAGAGAGAGAGGAGAGAGAGAGAGAGAGAGAGAGAGAGAGAGAGAGAGAGAGAGAGGTGATCAAAAACTAAGTTGTGCATCATTTAACAGAGCTTTTATTGTTGCTGATAACTAAACAATCGAAGAAAATGTAATCTGATTTCGTAGTTAAACAAAACGTATCATTCTTTAATAATACATCTACATTCCTGTATTACGGTATACTTGCACATAAAGTGTTTAACATATTCGGTATCCTCTTTGATTGAATTATAAAAAAAAAATAATCACAAGCAACACTACCACCATTTTTTTTTAAAAATCAGTACTTAGGCGCTACTTACAAGAAGATTGAACATTTTCTTGAATCACGTAATTTATTTTTCAAAGTAATAACAAAATTGCTCATGATACCTTTTCTTTCTTTTTTCTTTCTTTTCTTTTGTTTAATACTTAACAATATTGAGGAAAAACTCATGAACAAAATTACAAAATAAAACTCAGTAGGTTTTAAACATAACTTTATCTCGACAAAACAAGCAATCATCATCTTACTCCGCAATCACTATCAATATGTCATCTCTACACATCTAACGATCGTGATTTCAATTAGTTCCGTAAAACATTCCTAGAGGCCACATCATCATCATCTGTCCTCATTCTCTACAAGTGACATATGGACATATCCTTCAAAGGCACACTGTCATCGCGGTTCCGGCTCCACAGCTAGAAATGTATCGTTCCTCACCTCCTTAGGATAAACACAATAGGCTACAACGGGTCTACACAAGTAATTACACATTTTATAAATAAAAAAAAAATACAAACAAGCACAGAAACAAACAAACAAAAACAAATTAACAAAGGAAAAAAAAAAAAAAGAAAACATTTGTAATGGTGGTTGTTCACCAGGCTTTGTTAGCATTTTTTGCAATGCCACACACAAATTTCGATTATGACTGAGGTGTGAACACCCAACAAAGCATGAACTGTGTGTCAATATTCAATGGCTACATTTCATGTAGTGTATCGTAATAAACCATAAATCTT
>JADBJO010017337.1:0-10000 GCA_016801955.1 Conus betulinus | reverse complement strand
TCCTCCAGGTCGCCCAACGTCAGCAACTGTGACCAGAACGGCGGGTGAAGACAGAAGAGAGCTACTGGCAAGCTTCACTCAGCGAAGAGCCCAAAAGCCCAAAGCCCCAGTAGATGCGCCCCTCCAACGAAGGAAGTAAGAGTCTGGGACGACTCGGAAGAATGTTGTTGGTAGCCCAAGGATTGAGATCCTTCCCAAGTTCAGCGGACTGCCTTCCGCCCAGCGAAGGGTTCCGGCCCGGTTCCGCAACTCTCCACGACGAAGTGGAAAAAAATAAATATGGCTACCAACGGAGGACGTGGCCTCTTACCGAAAAAGCAAAAGCAAAAAGAATGAGAGCGCCGAACACTGGCATAGCGAAGAAGTTCCCCCTCCACCCTACATAAAACACATACTCACATTCAACCCACGCTAAGCATTAACAACACACTTTACGCACAGAACACGTGCAAGACACTTCCCTGCACAGTTATTAAAATGACAGCACACACACACACACACACACACACACACCCTTCATCCAGGTCTAACTCTTCCCTCTCACACTACACCTATGTGAGGGTTTACTGAGGGGATGCATGATCCACACGGGCGGTGCACAACTGAATGTGACAGAGGAGCTACCCCCCTCTCCTCTGCACTCCACATACTAGGTGCAAGCTGCTGTCAACCTCTGTGACGAACAGCCCATTAAAACTCAATGTATAAGTTCAAACACACTGGTCCGCCCGTGACAATACCCCCAACCAAAAAAAGCTTGTGCCAATGAGGCACAGCTTGATGCAGCCCCGAATGGAACTGGTCTAAATATACGACCGTGCATAATAAAAACCAATTATCCACCTTCACATATCAGAAAAATCCTTGAATGGTGCACACAAGCTGCTACTTTTATCGCACAACTCTACACACCCTTTTTTAAAAGGGGTTATACACACACTTCCCTTTTTTTACAACACTGGTCATACTCCATTGGACTTAAGACATTCGACTCAGGTAGTCAGCTTCCACATTGCAGCGTCCAGGGATATGTTGAAAAGAGAAAGGCAAGACTCTGCAGTTCAATTGCCCATCCCATAAGGCGTCGGCTGACAGGCCGAATGCGATGTAGATAGGCAAGGGGATGGTGATCCGTCTGGAGAACAAACTCCCGCCCGTACAGGTAAGGGTAGAATCGGCGTGTGGCCCATACCACTGCAAGGCACTCTTGCTCAATAGTGTGGTAATTCTTTTCCGCTCCCACTAGTTTCTTACTTGCGAAGGCGATGGGTAACAATCCTTTCCCTTGATCCTGCAAGAGTAGTACTGCCCCCCAACCCAGTGCTGGACGCGTCTGTTCTGAGTACAAATGGCTCTCAGGGTTCGCCAACTGCAGGACGGGTTGTTGGAGAATCGCTCCCTTGAGTTTCTCGAATGCAGCTACGTCTGCATCTCCCCACATCAGCGTTTCGCTTTCGAGCTCCAGTTTTGTCTGTCAGGGGTTTTGCCACTTCAGCGAAATGGGGAATGAATTTGCGGTAGTAGCCAACGAGACCAAGGAACGAGCGTAATTCCCTCTTGGTCTTTGGTGGTTTGGCCTCTTCAATCCTTTGAACTTTGTCGCTTTCAGGAGACATGAATCCTTGTCCCACGACGACGTGACCTAAAAAGGAAATTTCAGTCTCCCTATCCGACACTTAGTGGGATGGGCCGCCAGCTGTACCTGTCGCAGACGCTCAAAAAAAGCATCTTGAGTGCTTCCATGTGTCTCTCTCCCAGCTCTCAGTGGCCAATAATATGTCATCAATAAAATTGTGGACATCTCTCATCTGCAACGGTTCAAGCACGAGTCTCATTATCCTGCTGAAGACGGCTCCTGCAGTCTTGAGCCCAAAGGGCATAACTTTGAACCTGAATTGGTCCTCAGGAGTAGTAAAGGCAGTCTTGCTTCTGTCGGCAGGTTCCATCGGTATTTGCCAATATCCCTTTGCTAAATCAAGCTTTGTGAAATACTGCGCCTTAGCCAGTTGGGCAAAGATCTTGTCAACGTCCGGAATAGGTTCAGCGTCGAATTTCAACACCTTATTTAGTCGACGAAAGTCGACACAGAACCTCATCTTTCATCTGGTTCCTGACCAACAGAATGGGTGAGGAGTAAGGCGAACTACAACGCTCAATCACCCCCATGCGCAGCATATCCTGTATTTCCGTCTTGATGGTTTCTGTTTGAGAATGGGGCAAAGGATACTGTCGCACCCTGACTGGGTCCTCTTGAGTGAGCACTAGAGAACAGGTACCTAAGTTGCACCTTAAGGGTACATCTGAGAGAACATCTTGGTATTCTCTACAAAGGGCTCGCACGTTTTCCCTCTGTTCCCCAGACAGTCCTTCAGCGACCTTTACGTCTTCAATTAGGGGAACTATTCCCAGAGGAACCCTTGGTAATTCGCCCCTGGGGGTAGTCCTTTGACACACGCATCACAAAGTTCGACAATACTTCCTGACATCTTGAGATATTCCAGGCCAGTAGAAGTCGTGTTGGATTCTTTCCAGTGTACGTCTTGTGCCTAGATGTCCTGCCATAGGAGTATCGTGTCCAAGGCGTAGAACTGTGTTTCGTAACGCTTTAGGCACCACCAACTGGGTTACTGACACATCTCGCGATGCAAATTGTCTGTGGATCAATCCTTGTCGCACGATGAACGACACTGATCCATTCTTCTTGTCCTTGGGAGGTTTCCCTACCATATTCCGAATGGTGTTGATCGTAGGATCCTTACCCTGAAGACCTCGCACGGTAGCTGGATCCAACGTCACCATATCATGCTGGGACAATGGTTTCAGTAGAGGTTTCAAAGCTTCTTTTTCTCTTTGCGTTTGTGAACGCGTAGTGGCAGCCACAAATACTTCCGGTGGCAAACTCGACTGAAATGTCACTGGTGCGACCATCTCAAAACATACCGAGTTCCCAATCAGAAGGGAGTACGCTGGCCGCTGTAATGCCACTGCCCATACCTTTCCTTGAAAGTATGGTGTGGAAATATCCACCAGGACAGTACACCTGTTCACCTTGAAGGAAGATTCGATCCCTGATACCTGACATTCTCTTCACACGTGGCGCCTCAGGGGGTACCAACTTCTCGTCGACGAATATTGTCGTGGCTCCAGTGTCACGAATGGCTTCAATGGCTTTGCTGCACACCACAGAGGGAAACGTTGGACAGGATGGTGTGGTGATCTCACTTTCTCCAAATGCCACCTTAGTTTGGGCAAATGTCTTAGTCAACGGGAGTCGCTTAGGACAGTCCTTCACGATGTGGTTGAGGTCACCGCACAAGTAGCACTTCCTAAGTCGTTCTTTCGCATTTCCTTTGGAGAACTTAGCACCACTTTCAGGCTGAGAGGCTTGTCCAGTGTTGGTCTCCTTTGCCTGTTTCCTCGCTTGTCCCTGGTACGCTGGCCTAAAATAACGCTGGGCATCTGCGAAAGCTTCCGCAATCCTGATGGCCTGCTTGAATGACTCTGGTTGGGCCTCTCCTAACTTGCACTGTAAGTCAGGTGAAACAGAGTTCATGAGTTGTTCCAACAGGAAACAATCTTTGACATCCATCTTCGCAGTTTCCAACCAATAGTCTAACACTCTTGACAGTCTGTCTCCGAACTGTTGGAAAGTTTCATCCGCCATTTTCTTCATGGTGCGGAACTGCCTCCTATATGATTCTGCAGTCATGTGCATCCTCCGGCGCAAAGCAGCCTTCAACTCCTCGTAACTGGTTCTTTGTGGAATGTTGATGAATGCTTTCCTTGGCTTTTCCTGTCAAGTTTCCACAAGATATAATGCTTTCCTTCTGTTCATTATTCAAGTGGAAACTATCTGCCACTGATTCAAAGTGTTCAAGGAAGGTATCAATGGAATCTCCCTCACTGTACACAGGCATGTGTAGCATGGGTGGGGCTAAGTGCAGGTCCACGTTAATCCTGGTTCCCTCGGCACTTTGTGATAATTCTTGAACACCAGGTGATGAAGTGGTTTCCTCCCCTGGAGTAATACCCAACTGCTCTAGCACTTCTGTTCTTAGTTGATTCCTTTCCTCTTCCATCTTTGCTTGGAAACTCCTGTTCCCTTTTATCTCTTGCATCTCTTTCTGCTTTTTCTTGAACCGCCCTCTCTTCTCGCTCTTGTCGCTTTTCTTCCATCTCTTGTTGCCATCACCTGTTCCTCTCTTCCCTTTCCAACCATCTTTCTTCCATCTCTATTTTCCATATTTTCTTCTCTCTTCTCCCTGGCCTCTTTTTTCTTCCTTTTTCCGTCTTTCCTTGGCTTCTCTCTCTCTTCCTTTTCCCTTCTTTCCTTGGCTTCTCTCTCTTTCTTTTCCGTCTTTCCTTGGCCTCCCTTTCTTCCCTCCTTTCTTCCCGCTCTCTTCTCTCCATTGCTTCCTTTCTTTCTTCTCTCTCAAGTTTCATCACCATGAAAGGATCCATGGTTGGGTATCCAGAAGTATAAGGCGGAGGTGTAAACCTCTGTAAGTAGTCACCCTGAGAGGGTACTATAGGAGGTTGATGTCTCAAGGCAGAAAGGCGGTGGCATACCACCATAAGAAGGCCTAATTCCCTGGGGAGTAGATGGCATACACACTGAAGGGGAAGCAATGATGGCTGGCTGAACCTCGCCTGACGAACAGAGACGACTTGTGTAGTTGTTCCAATTGTCACCTCCGTAGTAGTAGTAGGGGGGACGTAGGCATACTTAGTCCCGGCACAATTCCAGTCCCTTTTACCTGGGATCTGGTGAGGTAACGACTTTCCCCTGTAGCCATAGTGAACACTATTATGCTCTGCCACTAACTTGATTCAAAACCAAGTGATCAAAAGTGTACACCTTCTCACCGCTAATATAAACTACCAAAGAATGTTGTTGTTTTTTCGCTTAACAAATTAAGTTCCACTCTCCTTTGTCAAGAGTATTTGAATAGATCCCAGCCACCTCAATGCGACCAAATAGGCTAAGTGTAACCTAATGAAGTGGATCTTTGAACACAAATCAAAACACTAAGCCTCTTGACCTTGCAGTGAGAACTTCCAAAAAGTAGGGAATTCATATGTCTGCCACAAAACCAAGTGTTACCTGGCAAAATTCGAAAACAAATTCAGTCAACTCCCCGTGACTGATCCTTGCCAACCAGTAACCTTAGGTTCCACGCAATCAAAAATGTTTCCCTACACCCATCTCAGCTCCAGAAATGTCTAGTCTCCAAGCAAAAAGTTTCACTCAACGTGACCAACTGTCGCAACAACGGGAAAGAGAATGACCCAGATTGACATAAAATCAACGGCTGACACCTCAATGTGTCACAAGCCAACGTTGACCCGATTTCCTTCTCTCGACAAATGCTAGTACGCAATGAAGCCCAATCTTCTGAAACTCGCTACATAGTCGAATCTGAATCTACTAACCCAATGACATCATGGTAAACAACGGACCTCGCAGTAAACAAATAAACGACGGAGCCTGAAGTAAACAGATATCATACGCAGTAAATAAAGAACGGATAGCGCAACAATCAAACGACGGAACGCACGCAAAACTGGAACGATAAACACGCACGACACGTGTACACATCGGCAGCGCAACTTTTTTTTTTTTTTTTTTTTTTTTTTTTTTAAATGAACCCAGCGTCAACGTCTACCACTTGCACTGCACTATTAGACTCCGGAAGAAAAAGGTCGGCAACACGCACGCACAACACGGTTTTTTCCCAAGGAACAGGCCCACAAGTCTGCAAACTTGACTACTGGGTAATTACTTATAGAGTCTATCGGTAAAATTTAATGATCTAGGTTTGAATTTCTTCAATAAAAAAAAAAAAAAATCACTTTCGCTCAGCGCAGGGTTGGCACACACCACTCACAACTTTATTGTTCACACCAACCTTTCACTCACCTTAATGTTAGGTAATTAGGCTAGGTAAACAATATAAACTGCTTAAGCGAAAGATAAATATAAAAGATAGCAGAAAAAGAAAGTCGTGATACTATGCAAAATATCACTTAGCGCAAAGAGCAACAATTCAACAATTTAGTAATAGAAAAGAAAGCAAGAGGATTGGTCACTCCCTAGCACACTGATTTTGCAACAAAAAAAATAAAAAGGGAATTCCGCAAGCCTACCTACCTCACCTTGCTAAATCAGTCGCAGGCTTGGGTACTGGCAAATGTGACCTACTTCCTAAGTCAGAACAAACACTGACCTTGAAGACTCTGCACAAGCAAAACTACTAGTCCAAAAATAACCCTCACCCCTTACTTTGCCCAATAATATTTTAAATAAAATATAAAACTACGATAATATAACTAACGCGACTAACCGATGGTACAAACGAACAAACCCGGCTCGGATCCGGAATTGAACGCCGGCGACGTTGCCAAGTAGTGCAAATCTCCGCTGCGGCAAATCCCGATCCGGTAACCGCTCCCGGCTGAAGGGTTCCCTACACTCTAGAACCTCTCCCCAACCAACCTCCCGCTACACTAATACAAACACAAACACGAACCTCCGGGATCTCGGAAGGCCAGTAAGGGTCAAGTGCTGCTCTAATTAGTATTCACTGTCTATACTACCTGACCTCAATCCTGGACGAGCCCCCATATCTGTCAAGGGTAAAAGACCCTGTCAGGGGAATGAGGCAGGGACAGACAAAGAGCACAGAGAGAGACAACACTAAACCACTCACTATCTCCAGACCACTCCAGGAAGTACGGAACAAATAATATTTATTAATTTTAAATATACAAATTTACCCAAATATATCAAGCATCCCAATCACTCACACATACATTCCATTTATGGAATGGGGCACCTATCAAAGAAGAGGGAGGAAAGACAGGAAAAAGAAAAACTACAAAGGAAAAAAAAAAAAAACCAAAGAAGAGTGCAGATCCTATCAGGAGCTAACTATCGCTAAGGGACAAAATAACCCGATAGAGGGGAGCCCTAAAAAACAACACCACCACCCGGATCCCACTGCCACCCAACCTATCACCAACTAAAGCTACCCCCAAACAATAGAAGAGGAAGGGGGAGAAACAAACTAATACGAACAAACAGGGCATAACAATATACATTAGATCACACTAGCGCACGCACACAAAATCCACAGCCCATACACCACACACACTTGCCACGTAACTTGTTTGTTGGAGATGAGTGTCCCGCTGACTGGATCTCCAGAGCAAGACTGGCTGTTCTCTTCACTGGCGTCTAGAAGACTCCATCCTTGCGCCGGACTCCTCCAGCACTCCTCAGGCTCGGCTCTGGTATCCCCCTCTCTGGGACCATCCTCCAGGTCGCCCAACATCAGCAACTGTGACCAGAACGGCGGGTGAAGACAGAAGAGAGCTACTGGCAAACTTCACTCAGCAAAGAGCCCAAAGCCCCACCAGTAGATGCGCCACCTCCAACGAAGGAAGTAAGAGTCTGGGATGACTCGGAAGAATGTTGTTGGTAGCCCAAGGATTGAGATCCTTCCAAAGTTCAGTGGACTGCCTTCCGCCCAGTGAAGGGTTCCGGCCCGGTTCCGCAACTCTCCACGACGAAGTGGAAAAATAAATATGGCTACCAACAGAGGATGTGGCCTCTTACCGGAAAAGCAAAAGCAAAAGGAATGAGAGCGCCGAACACTGGCATAGCGAAGAAGGTTCCCCTCCACCCTATATAAAACGCATACTCACATTCAACCCACGCTAAGCATTAACAACACACTTTACGCACAGAACACGTGCAAGACACTTCCCTGCACAGTTATTAAAATGACAGCACACACACACACGCAACACACCCCTTCATCAGGGTCTAACTCTTCCCTCTCACACTACACCTATGTGAGGGTTTACTGAGGGGATGCATGATCCACACGGGCGGTGCACAACTGAATGTGACAGAGGAGCTACCCCCCCTCTCCTCTGCACTCCACATACTAGGTGTAAGCTGCTGTCAACCTCTGTGACGAACAGCCCATTAAAACCCAATGTGTAAGTTCAAACACTGGTCCGCCCATGACAATAACCATGCCCCACTTTTGGGTTTGCTCGGTCTCTTCACGCTTCACCTGCACCTAGTCTGTGAGATAACCGTGCCCCCACTCTGGGTTTCTCTGTCTCTTCATGCTCACCTGCAGCTGGTCTGTGAGATAACTGTGCTCCACTCTGGGTTTCATCTGTTTCTTCATGATTCACCTGCAGCTGGTCTGTGGAACAGCGAATTGGCCACCTGTGTGTCTGCTATTTTAACCGCTAAACTGAGTATCCCCCATGAGACCATTTGTCACTCAGGGTAATGAGAGGGAGGAGACTTGCTGGTCATTTGGCCAATTGCAGACTAAGGAATATATCCTGTATTGATACGAGATCGACATGCGATAATCTATGCACACCGTATAGGGTGAATACTAATGAGTTCAGCTCGAGTTCGACATGGTGACATCACCAGCCACCTGTACGCAGGAAGGGTGATGGACAGCATGTAGATGGGAGAATGTTAAAGAGAGAGGAAGGAGGGGGGGGGGGGGGAATACGGAAGGGGTTTGCGAGACACTTGCTCGGTGTCTTTGTGTCAAGTGAGTAGGGGGGCAGGGAGAACGGTGGGGGTAGGTAAAAACGCAGGGGGGAGCGAGGGCGATAGACAGTGAAACTGACATTATGTGGAGTGTTGTGTAGCCACGTTTGGCAGGGGGGAGAGTTGAGATGGGAAGGAAGAAATAGAGAGACAATGACGCAGAGCGCAACGTGATGTAACGTCTCTTGTGACAGATAGTTGTTAGGCCTGGCAGCTCATGCCATTGTAAGAGAGAGACAGAGAGAGAGAGAGATGGGGGGGGGGGGGGGGTGGTGGAGAAGGGAGATATGGCATAGATTTGCATAGATTTTGCCATGTGTATGACACTCAGGAGGGAGGACAGGGGATGGATGCCATCTGTGATTGACGGAAAAATACAAGAGGGACCGCATCAGATGGATTTGTCAAGCGTTTCGTCACACTTCCCATAAACCATGTTAATGAATTAGGCTGGATCCAAGATCTAAGAACGGAATGAGACCTTCAAACAAACCATGTTAGGCTGGATGCAGATCTAAGAACAGTGTGAGACCTTCGCATAAACCATGTTAATAAATTAGGCCGTGCATCCTGCCACGATCTAAGAATGGTATGAGACCTTCCATAAACCATGTTAGGCTGGATGCCAAGAACTAAGAATGGTATGGGCCTTCTTATAAACCATGAATGTCCACTAGATCCCACTGACGCATGATGGTGTTACCATACTTCAGACTGCGAGCGCTGGTGAGCGTTGTACCTCTGGGTTCACTAAGATGAACATTTCGCCTCTCACCTCATACAGCACATTACCTGAACTGAAGATATGTACTGTACTTCAAGTTGTCAAGTTTTCTACTTGCTGGCATGCGTGAGTGCCCCGGTAATAGCTCCTATGTGTTTGTGTCTGTGTCTTTCTCTGTGTTTTCTTTCCTGTCTTTGCCTTCCCCGAGCCCCTACCCCAACCGCCCCCCACATTATTTACTCATCCACATCCGTCCTTTCCTCTGTCTTTTCCTCTTCCTGCCTTCTGTCATTACACGTCTGCTTCTTTTCATGCCATCCTCACTCCCACCCTCATTTTACACACCCACTCCTCTTTATTTACGAGCGAGGCAAGAAGTTACTATGACAAACAGTATTGTTTCAAAAAACACACAAACACACCACAAAAAAACGCTGTGTCTACCTAAGACTTCTTGCTGCTCGGTATGGATCTCCCTGCTTTTGTCAGAAGGAATGCTCCAGTGAATGTCGTATTGACATCAAAGATCACAACCAACACAACGTACAGGTATTGCTCAGCGTGAGTATAAGGGGTCTTACATATACGATGTCTGATGTTCTGTACATGTGTTGGAAATATAAATGAAACCACTACACAAAAAATTAATTACTTTTGTCATTTTTCATGACATCAGGAGCTAGAGA